>CM048754.1:55328424-55621682 GCA_026315105.1 Locusta migratoria | reverse complement strand
GAAGGAGCACAGGTGTGACAGCATCACAAATAAATAAATGAATACACACACACACACACACAATCGCAAGCTTTCGCAACCCAGTTGCGTCTTCAGGCAGTAGGGAAGGAGAGGGAAAAGGAAATGATGAGGGTTTTAAGGAAGGGGGTAAGGAGCCATTCCAATCCCGGGAGAGGAAAGACTTACCTTGGGGGAAAAAATGGAGGGTAAACAAATGCACACATGCCCACACATTCACACAGACACAAGTACACCTCAAGGTAAGTCTTTCCTCTCCCGGGATTGGAATGGCTCCTTACCCCCTTCCTTAAAACCCTCATCATTTCCTTTTCCCTCTCCTTCCCTACTGCCTGAAGACGCAACTGGGTTGCGAAAGCTTGCGATTGTGTGTGTGTGTATTCATTTATTTATTTGTGATGCTGTCACACCTATATATATATATATATATATATATATATATATATATATATATAAAATTATTTTTTTTAATCCCTTGAATGAAATTGAACTTTTGCACTGGTTTCCAGTTAAAGTAGTTACCAGAAGACACAACCAGTTTTTGGACCAATTGTTGTAGGGGAGAAAGTGTGTCTTATACACCAACAAATACAGTATATAAAGGTTGGATGTGGCTTAAATAATAGAAAATATGAAACTAAAATATTCTTAAAAAAGAGGGGTTGGTTGGTCAGTACTTGCCTCATTTCCGTATTGGTGATAATTGTGATTAACATTGGTACAGAACTAAGGTAATACTGGCCAGCCAATCCGTCTCTTTTGCAGAATATTTTTAGTGTCAGTAATAGAAAATACGAAACTCCGGATTAACTAGAAAAGTGAGTTCAGACACGTGGCGACTGTGTGTGTGTGTACTGTGCAGGGTGTCCCTGGACGTGGCGGCGGGCAAGGTGGCCAAGGAGTGTGTGCTGCTGCAGCCCATCTCGCTGGTGCTGGCGGTGAAGAGGAACCTGTCGGCCAGCTGGTACCGCAACGTGCCCGACCTGGAGGTGCAGGGCCGGCTGGAGACCGTCCAGGTGCGTCAAGTGTTTAGCGAGTCGCCGTGTAATTAACTTTTGGGTATCGTAACTCTTTTTCGAGGTATTGTCATTTATAGTTAAACGTGAAGCGATGAATTAAAATTTGTGGTGCGGCCGGGAATCGAACCCGGACCTCCGTGCTTACTAGGCAGACGTCTTACCGTTAGACCGCCGCACCTCTGACGACTGAGGCGCCTCGGAATAGTCTGAGTACGACTTCCCTCCACGTCACAAATTTTAATTCAGCTTCTGTGTTCCATAGAACATTGCCACTACTGCCAAGGCTCTCCATGCAGCAGAATAGCACCTTGGCATTGGACGTAGTGGAACATTCCTGCGAAGATGATATTTATATCAATCTACATTTAAAATGTTAACAAGTTACACTAAACAGAAATTGGCAAGATTAATGTCAACCATTTTTTTAAGGATGAACATCACTTCAGAAGATGTCTGTTATGAGTTAAAATTCATTGCTAGTACGTACCAGCTTCTTGTCGAATTCCCATCTGCAAACAACACATCTTTAGCAGTTTATCAGCTTTGAACAATAGTTACTCAAATAATAAAAGTATTGACAATATGCAGGCTTATACTAGCAGTATAAACCAAAGTGCACTTGTATATAAAAAATAGACGAAGATTACTCACCAGGCGAAGGAGCACAGGTGTGACAGCATCACAAATAAATAAATAAATGAACACACACACACACACACACACACACACACACACACACAAACGCAAGCTTTCGCAACCCAGTTGCTTCTTCAGGCAGAAGGGAAGGAGAGGGAAAAGGAAATGATGAGGGTTTTAAGGAAGGGGGTAAGGAGCCATTCCAATCCCGGGAGAGGAAAGACTTTCCTTGGGGGAAGAAAAGGAAAGTAAACAAATACACACACACCCGTACATTTACACAGACGCAAACACACCTAGGCAACATACTATAGAAACCAAAGAAGTTAAGAAGTTAGACGGAGATGCCACTAGAGGCAGAGGCTCTGTCCAGAGAACCGAGGCAAAGATGTTAAAGACGGCAGGCGGGAATTCAAATTTAGTGGAGTTTAAGACCAGGTGGGCAACGGGCACGTGGGTGAAATTTTATATATTGACAGTGCAGTCCAATGCCCAGAGAAATCTTATTGACAATTACCCTGTATGTGTATCTGAAGGATACTTGTAAATTGTGTTTGAACGAAAGATAGTTTGCAGTTCGACGAGTTGCACAGTGTGTCCAGATATCGTCAACAGATAATCGAATAGTCTAAATTTGGGAAATTTAGTGTGAGGTCAGATACTATGCACGACATCATGTTTGTGCAATCGTATTAGATCTACATACAGACATTTCACGAACAAGTGCACGGGGAGACGGAACTGACTTTGCCCCAGAAAAAGAAGTTGAAAGTGTACAATCTCTGAATACATTGTTGCAATAACGGCAGTCTTTTGTCTTGTTAATATTGTCATTGGATTTCTCACCTAGCTGTGAAGCAGAAATGTAGTCAGGAGGGGCAAATAGACCCAACCTCGATCATACACCTATAAAGTGCCTTTTGTAGTACATCATTTATTAAAAGAATTGCTTTGTGGCAACCTTAAAACAGCTCGGACTGAGCAGTTACTCCAGATATGCAAATGAAGCCCATTCCTGTCCTTTAAAGGTATTTGCCAGTTTCTGGGTACCAACTTAATGGGGTTCACACTTCTGCAGGACTGTAATCTGTACCAGAAGCTTTCAGTGTTGCGTAATGTTACACTGAAGTATTTTATGTGGTGGTATACTGCAGCTGCAGGGTCACACCACGAGCTATGTGACACCACTAGTTTTCGGGCGGCCGCGGTGGCCGAGGGGACTGATGCGCTCCAGTCACGGTCTGCACGGCCACTACGGTCGGGGGTTCGAATCCCCCCTCGGGCATGGATATTTGTGCCGTCCTAGTCCGTAAGTAGTTCATAAGTAGTTTGTAAGTTTAGGGACTGATGACCACGCTATTAAGTCCCTTAAGCTATACAAACATTTGAACATTTGAACTAGTTTTCGTTGCAGTGGCAAGAAGGTATCAATATGCATCAGTCTAAGCTGCTGGAATATTAAACACCAGGATGTGACGTACCTGGTTGCCACAGAGTGCCATTGTGTAGGCAAGGAAGATGTCGATGTGTATTGGAAGCTGTTCATGACTGTCTGCTTCTGTTGCCAGTTACCATTGCATTTTCAATTTTCTACCTGATATATTGCTTTGTCCATAATAATCTACACATCTGTTGTCAGTCATCATTATAGCTACTTTACAGTATTCTTCATCAATTTTCAGTGTGCATCTTCACTGGTTAAAACAGCTTTGGAATCATTTGAGATATGTAGGTTCTTACGTTTGTCATTGGCACTATGAACTAAAACAGTCCAACGCCTTTCTGTCGGTTCTTTGGAGTGGAGACAACAACATTACAGCAACCGAGATAACAGAAAGTTGCTGCAGAGGGGGTTGGTCTGTCTTGTGTTTACTCTGCCAAACGAATTACTCGAGCAGTTGTGTTCAGATGGTGTAGTGATCAGGTAGTACAACACAACAACAGCGTGACTTACCAAAAGCTGTGGCACGGACACCACAGGAAGGTCGGAAGTGGGACTGACACAGAGGGAGGTGGCTGCAGCTGTTGGAGTGTCCCAGAGTGTAACTTCCAGGACCTGGTTGCAATTTCAGACAACAGGAACCGTTAAAAGAAGGCAAGGCCAAGGTCATCTGTGGGTAACATCAGCGAGAGGTGACTGTTATCTCCAGTTAAAAGTCCGTCGGGACAGGAGGCTGAACACAATTTAGCTGCAATGCATCCTCCAGGAAGCATAATAGACACACAGTCCAAAATTGCCTTCGGCAATGATCACTTCTACACACAGAGTTCTGGTGTGTGTGTGTGTGTGTGTGTGTGTGTGTGTGTGTGTGTGTCATTAAAAACATGACACAGTTTATTAGTCTTGTGTAGTTCGCGAACAAACTAGTTCGAAAGAGAGCTCCCACAGGTGAACTACATGAACTAGTTCGCAGATCCCTCGCCTCTTAGTTCATCCACTCTTTTTCCGAGCCGGCTGCGGTGGCCGAGGGGACTGAGGCGCTCCAGTCACGGTCTGCACGGCCACTACGGTCGGGAGTTCGAATCCCCCCTCAGTCATGGATATTTGTGCCGTTCTAGTTCGTAAGTAGTTCATAAGTGGTTTGTAAGTTTAGGGACTGATGACCCCGTAGTTAAGTCCCATAAGCTTAACATACAGTTGAACATTTTTTCTTTTTCCGAAGACTGACGGGAACAGCGAGGACGCGAGAGCACGCAGAATCGTGCGATTCCCTTCTGCCAGTTACCATCATTTTAAGCTAGCATGCAGCTCAGTTCACTGCCACACATTTTCTTTTCTAAGGTATTCAGTAGTGCCTAAATATAACCCTCATTCCATAGTGTAAACTAAATGACGGGTTTATTTGCTTAAGTATATGATGTCTAATTGCCCAAAATTACAGGTAATAGCACACGCTTGGGTGACACTGATCATTATATAAAAAACCTGTTATAACAAAGAAAAGAGCTCTTTTAGTAGCGGTAGCAAAAGCCAAAAAGAGTGGACGAACTGAAAAGAGTGACCTACTTCGCGGCTGAGCTGCGAACTAAAAGGAGAGCTATTGGTTGCGAACTAAAGTATGCGCGATCAGTTGCGAACTAAAACTTGCATTACCGATTGCGAACTATTATGCCAAAGGTATCTTGCTGCTTAGTTCGTTGGATTATTTTCCAAAGACTAATGGGCAATAGCGAGAGGGAGCGCAGCAGAATTAAAAATCACGTGTTTGCCTTCTGAGTCACTTCTAGGTGAGCGTCTGCCTGCTAGATTACATAGTTCAGTGCTACAAAATTTCTGTTTTGAAGTATTCTGCACTCTGCAATATCTGAACTAATAAATTGCATAATGCCAAGATATACAGATAATTCTAAACTTAAACGCGAGAAATTATCCACAAACTGTTTCTTTTGGTCTGCATGATATCGTTAGCGGCTCAAGCAGCAAGCGCATGAAGCAGCTAGGTGGGGGAACTTCTCCCTCCACCTGCAAGCGCAGACCACGCCGCTCAGCCGTCACTGGGAACGGACGAACTAAAAGAACAAACTGGTTCATGTTCATGGCAGAACCGCGAACTAAAGTTAGCACTCCCGATCGCGAACTGTTATGTGCATGTCTACAGTTCACCCCACAGAAGCTGGGCAGAGGAACATCAGGATTGTTCTTGTAAATAATGGTGCCGGGCTCCGTTCACAGGTGAGTCTAGATTTTGTGTGCAGCCAGACCGTCGTCATTCTCTCGCAGAGAATAGGGAACAGTCCTGCTTATGTGCAGGAAAAATCACTATATCGAGGTGGTGGTCAAATGGCTTTGGACGTACGGTGCTCTGTGTTGTTCAGAATGGCGCTTTGACTGCTGAGAGATATAGAGGTGCCATATGCTCGTGGCATAGGAGAAGAGCTGTTCCCGGCGGACAATAAGCTCGTCAGATTATCGCCTCCCACGAGAGTCATAGAAATCGATACTGCACTTGCAGAACTGTGGCCAAATACCCCTCTAGAGCCGATTAGTAACCTCGTAGTGTCTTTGATGTGCAGGGGTGCAACTGTACTGGCCATCAGAGATTATCAGGCCACACATTAGATGGCAACGAGAATGACTTTTTCACTATTACGGTAGCCTCGTGGTGCCACACGTGCGGTGTCCCCGGTAATTCCGAAGTTGGGATGACCGTGTTGCTGCAAACGACCACTTCGTCCGGAACACGGAACTCAAATTATGACATAGTTAGTTGTGTAAACAACACGTCTCTTCAAATTAACTTCAGCAATCCTGTCTTCTTCAATAGTTTATAATTAGGTAAAGATTTGAGTTGTAGGTATCCCTTAGAATTAAGGCTAGGACTTTTTTGTTCTGTAGCTGGGAGGGAACACACTCGGTGAGAATATATTTGACAAAATAAAAAACCACAATATGATTAACTTTTACGAACATTTTATATTATGCCCTGTAGGCTAAGATTACAAGCAATTTTTACTGGATCAGGTCTCAAGAGGAACTATATTAGAAACTACTTCGACAAAGCTCAGTTCATTTTTTTTACAATATATATTTAAGTCCCATGCCAACAGCGTTTCTTCTGACTCCCGCTTATTCTTTGCTGTGTTGCACAACGGCCTCCTCTTCGGCCACTAAGACCGCCTCATCTGATCACTCCCACATACCTGCGCATGTGAGCGCATGGTACACAGTAAAAGCCTTAAAACATCTATTGATCTATATATGGTGAATCCACACATCTCGTGGCAAGACAATCCCACAAAGTATAGCTAAATTAGCTGTTCCACTACACACTGTAAGTAAATGCTGTGTAAACCGCAAGTAGAGAGTTGAGACAGCAAAATGTTGTACTCTTATCACACACTAATTACAATTGTAACCAGTGTCTGAATAAAATTTGTTACTTGAAGGTTTATTTTCGCGAAAAGAATTGCAACCAGCTGCCTTTTTGGATGTTTTTTATTTACTCCAGAACTAATTTTCGAGCCACTGCAGGCTCATCTTCAGTGGATAACATTACAGGAACATTTCCGCTAAGTGTAGGTTATGCTGTCATGTTGGTTCTGGTGACATAACTGAGCTTTAGTAAGTGAGGACAGAATAAACCGGAATTAAACGTATTGTAATTTTATGTACTTACTGGGTTCTTATTGTAGGTGCATTGGGCACTTACGTTTTTTAAAACGTGAGAACATTTTTGCTACACTTAGCGTTACACATTACAAAATATAAACACGGAATGTGGTGCAAAGAGGATGGCTGTGGTAGATGTTGCACTTCAGTAATTAATGTTCTTTGCTTTGAGACATTGTGAATGTATAAAGAGTATGTAACGGATTAAAATTATATTTTACACATTACATTGAATTTTGCTAGTATCTAGTTACATTCATGTTGAAACATGTGAGACACATTAAACAAATCTAATACTATAAATGTGAATATCTGTTCGGTGTACACTTATCATGTCCAAACGACAAGACGCAGAGACTTAAATATTTGTACAGTTACTAATTTATACCTGAGGAAGGTTTTAGGCACGGTTTTATAGTGATCTGATAGATATTTAGTAATTTAAGAAATGCAGAACAATAATGATTCATTGAAAATTATACTTATTCTTTGAAAATGGTTTTATTGGTTGCATTTGTTGCTTGAGGGTTGATGATGATAAGAGTGGAGTATATTGGGATGGAAAGTTATCGGTGTATCGGTGTATATAAAATTCTACGTGTGTGCGTGTTAATATTTCACTCTGCAGCGAAAAACTACAGAACGCAAATGAATGGTGTGTGTGTGTGTGTGTGTGTGTGTGTGTGTGTGTGTGTGTGTGTAATTGTTGTCCGAAGTCTCCCGTTGTACACCATAGCAGTTCCATGCCAACAGCTATAAGCGGGTGGAAGATATGGTGGTTGAAAGTCATCAAACTACACAAAAATTCAGACTGAAGGCCAGCGATGACGTTTGCGACTCTATAGCAAGAAGGCTATTGTTGAATTTCGTGATTGGATTCTTCGAAATGAGTGCATTTTTACCATTGATTTCTTATATATTCTCTGATAAATCTAACCTTTTTTAGAAAAAGGAGATGGGCAGAGAGAGTGGATAGGAAAAGTACTAAAGGTTCGCATAAATAAATAAATACCCGGGCAATGCCGGGTTTTCAGCTAGTATAAAATAAATATGAAAGAGTGAAATATTTACAGTGTGGTTGGACAATAACTAATGTGGGTATGCTAATATAAATAGATTAAACAAGAACAGGACTTATTTATTTTGCTGATTGACATTATTAAAAGTGCATGACATATGAATGGATATGGGCAGATCTTTACTGTCTACTGCATAACCTACACTTAGCGGAAATGTTCCTGTAAAGTTATCCACTGAAGATGAGCTTGCAGTGGCTCGAAAACTAGTTCTGGCATAAATAAACATCCAAAAAGGCAGCTGGTTGCAATTCTTTTACCGAAAGTAAACCTTCAATTTACGCTACAGCTGCAGTACATGCCCAACATGGATATTTTGAAAATTCGTTACTATTCGTACATTATGTATGCTTACCTGATTTGCTAATTGTTTTCAGCACTGTAGATAAATGTGTAGAGAAGGCAAACCAAAGATTGAATTTTATTGTCAGAACATTAAGTAAGTACAGCAAAAGCAACAAAATGTCTACACGACCCTTGTCAGACCTCTTAGAATATTATTTTGCGGTATGGGATCATCACCACATAGAAATGGAGGACATCAAAAAAGTCCAAAGCAGGGCAACTTATTTTCTGTTATCTTGATATAGGGGGGAAAGCAGCACAGAAAGATATAAGAGTTAGAATGAAAAGCATTAAAAAAGGACATTCGTCATTGCGGCAAGCCCTCGCTTCGAAACCAATGCTGGTTGCCTTTTCAATAAATGTTATATTACCATTTAGACTACTACAGTAAAACCTCGTTTTTACGTTCCCGGTTTTTACGTTTTCATGCCATTTACTCCATTTTTTGTCGGAGCTGTCAAATTTCCTATGTTCGCAATGTTAATTCACCCCCGTTTTTGCATTAACACATTTACACTTTTCCTGCGTATTACGTTTTTCAAAAGCATGTCCGTGAAGAAAGAACGGCGTAATCCACATAAGTTAACGCTAGCATGGCTTTCCCTTAAAGTATAGCACTTAAAAATTATTCGCAGTCAAGTTTCTTGACACTTTCCATTTATTCAAACATATATTTTATGTTTCGATGTTGGCAGTACGCGGCTAGTTGACTTACGATGCCCCGATTTGTGGCAGTGTAGTTCCTCTTCCTACCAGCTTCTTCGCCAGAGAGCCTGGCGTGCACTCAGAGGAACAGTACAGTTTGTTGTCTTGACAATAACGCCGGTTTGTGGTGGTGTAGTTCCTCTTTCCGCTAGCTTCTTTGCCACAGCGGCTGGCGTGTACTCAATCAGAGCCAGTTGCTTTGTTGACGTAAGAATAAAGAGTTGCATTGTTTTTGTGATACGTATTTCTCATTAATAAAGAACATAATCTGTTAAGTTGGGTATCATAATACTCACAACCTCAAAAAAGCAATAATAATGAGAGATGCCGATCCTATGCAAATGTCACAAAAATACCCATGCATATGTTTGAACTCAAGAATGCGCATAAATTCTCCAATATCGTCGTGTGAAACATTGGAAAATAAGAATGGAACTTCAGGAGTTTTACTACATAAATATTTAATGCCGGTAAAAGGCAGAAACTTTGAAAATGTGTTACATAGCCCAGCAGTGGCGTCCTCGATTATAATGAATGAAATTGTCAAAAATTTCTACTTCCCATAAAATTACCAGTTCTGCCTGGCACTTGAAATAGTAAAAATTTGGATAACCTTTATTGTATAATAAACTTCCTGGTGAGTATTTAGATGCGTATTATGTACATATATCACAAATAAACTACCAAAATGCAATTTTCTTGCATTTTACACCACTTCACTGAAGTCCCTTGAAAAGCATAAAAACGAGGTTCTACTGTATAATGTTACTTTAATATCACAGTTTGTGTGTCAAGAAATTATTTCAAAAATTACTTAATCAGCGTTGTTATAATTGATCTTATGTTCTATAGTACTTGCTTCTGTAATTATAGTTGGGGTAGCTTGTGCAGAAAAATTATGTACTCAAAAGATACCTTTTCTTTTACAGATAACTCTGAGTAAAGAAGACTACGCGATGGTGATGCGTGTCCTGACAGGAAACCTCGCCGAGGGACAGCCCGCGCAACAGGTGGCGACTCCGACTCAGACGCCGGAGTCGAAGGCGTCCAACACCGACTGGGAGGGGGCGGCGGCGAAGCCCGAACAGAGGCCCTCCACACTCAACGGTAACGGAATGCTCTGTACCTGCGATTGAGAGGATGGGGAGAAAGTTTGGTGGTCTGAAATTATCGGTCCAAACGTACTGATGTCGGTAGCAGTCTCAAATAATTTGGTGCCTTTAGAGAGAGAACCTTGCCATCTTAATCCAGTGTGAAGTGTCCGTGGTAGCAAGAGAAATAAATGAGAGAAATTTACAATCTTCATTTATTGGGAGACCAATTAAAACAAAAGGGGGGGAGGGAGCATAATAATGAAGTATTCTGAAGAGTAGAAAAAAAAAAAAAAAACCCATCATACAATTTGACAAAATGGAAGTATGGCTCTTGCAACACAAGTAATTTTATTCAAATATAAGGTGAAAATTCCTGACAAATTGTAACTTTGTACTGGACTGGGATTCAAACCAAAGACCTTTGCCAAATCTCCACAAGATCCATTCTTAAAACTTCTTCCACTCAATTTTGTGAAAAATGAAGGAAAATTATGGAAGATCATCATAGAAATTATCAGCTGAGAAGAGATCACTGATAAGAAGTAAAATCAGCAAAATCAATGACATAATTTACCTTAATTTACTGCGAGGCACAGAATGCTTCCTGCGAGTAGGAGCACACTGTACGTAATGACACGAGCCATCTGCTGAACCTAGAGTGCGGGGAAACGAGGTTGTTGTAGTTGAAGTGCAAGTGATTATATATGAGAGAGGCTGGTGGTGCCGTAAGCCAAAAGAAAACATTAGGCTGTGGCAGGCAAGTTGCTTCTAAAATTGAAATCGTAACTTATTTTCAACTGAAAGTATCGTTAGAGGTATGTGACTGTCACAATCCAAAAAATTGAAATGTTTCTAAAAATGGTACTGGGTTACTGCAATAATCTTACACGTCTTGGATTATTTAATAGCACAACATGTTTTGGGTGTAGTCCATCATCCAGTGACCGATGTCAAGTGCAAATATTAATAGGGCATTTATTTTGTCATTTAATGGTGTAGGTGTTATTGTACAATAGAGGCAATGCCCCATAAGGCTAAACATTCAATTTTTGATTGGTTACATGCACCTTACTCGAAGTAAAATGTGCACTTTTATTGTTTCAAGTCTTCTACTTTACATGTCCTGAACATTCTCCAACTGAATAGTGATTGACAGTTAATGAGCTTTTGAGGTTTACTAAAATGTCAATTTGGTAAACGATGTGAGCGCAGAGCCCGGAGCACTGCCGTATCTCGTACGCACACGCCACACTATTTCTGAGCATTTAGCTGCACAGTGGAATTGCAATGTTGTCTGTATGCCAGTGGCGTAAGCAGTGTTGCCTGCAATGTGCAACTGACATTATGTAGAAACAAAGGTTTGTATCTGATTGTATGTATTAATGTGGTTGTGACTGTGTGTGTGTGTGTGTGTGTGTGTGTGTGTGTGTGTGTGCGTGCTTGGTGAGTCGTCTACTTATTCCCGAGTACAATAACAGTTAGGAGCTGTTATTTCTTTCTTTATTTCAACTGCTGCAGTTCCTCCGGTGTATCAGGCGCCGTCGACCACAGACACATCAGCAGATGCTGCATCCACCACAGTGACGACATCTCTCAAGTTCACTTTCACAATGGAAAACCTTATTATTGATCTCTTCACAGGTGGAATCAAAGCTGTAAGTGCAATTCAATACTTTTTTATTTTCATTTTATTTATTTAATGTTGGTTTTAAAGGAGATAGCCATATTAGTCTTTTACAATAATAAGTACTTACAGAAAATGCACACTTCATTCTTTCGGGAGGATAGAATACGTTGTTTATGAAACAATGCATACAGTTGAGGAATTATATATTTTACAATAAAAAACAAAATACCTTCAGTTTCAAATAATTTGTGACTGAATGTGCCCCCCCCCCCCCTTTCATTTTCCTATTGTATTTTATGAAATTAATAGTCACAACATTGCCAGCTTTGAATAAAAATCGGTTATTTTAACTCCACTGTGTTCAGTCCAATGACATAATGTTTAACTAGTTTGTCTGTAAGTATTATTGACATCTAAACTTGTCCATCTTCAAAGGCTTAGCAGTAAAAATAACTCATATTTCCTACCCTAGAATAGCGATAAGCTGTGTTCAATGCCAACAGGAGTTATGGGGCATAGTTTGTGTTTACAATTAAGGGTAGTACGATTGGCACAGGTTTGTTTGAGGTGTGGAAATGCACAATTTTTTCACGTTCTTCTTTTTCCCTTATTATTATTATTATTATTATTATTATTTCATGTCCAATTTCCTTGCAAATAATAGTGCCATGTAAGAAAATCCTGAAAATGCTACTAATATTCTCTGCTAAGTAATTTGCTAAATAACAGAAACAGTGGTTAAAGTGAATGCTACCGATAAGTGGGTCCAAGTCCCAATCTGACATTTTTATACATGTCTAGACATGCCAAGTATTACAATTTATCTGTAACTATCATGATTTCTAGGCAAAATTTACAATATTACGGGAGCCTGAGGTTAAAATTACGGAATTCGCTTTTTGATTTATTTCAGTAGTTTGGCAACACTATTTTTTGTTGGATAATTTTATGAACCTCTTTAGTTTCATAAATAATGCAACACCATACTCTTTTACCATCAGTTTTGTACAAGCAGTATAATATACACAAACACTGAAGTGGAGTCTCGACACTTCCATTCTGAAGGTGTGTAAACTTGTAGTTATGTTGTGATTTGATGAACTAATGTTCATACTGTTATGTCATTAGCAAGTGTAAATCAGTTATTTGGTAGCCTTTAAGTTAAAACTCAAACTTTTTTAGTCTGTTTGGGACATTGATAAACAAATGTAAATGTAATTATTTCGTGTAAAGTCACAAATATTCTGCCAAATATTTTTTAGTCAGCCCCTTTCCCGTGTCTTATCAATTATTTTTATATGATTACTAATCAGATGGAGATTTTTCTGTCAATTTTTTAAATAAATTGAGGGTTAGGGCCATCGTACAACTTACCTCTCTTCCCCAATCCTAGCCCGATTACGGATAGCTTCTTTTCAAACTTGGCATCTCTGTACGTCTTCAAATCAGCTAAAGTTGGAAACAATGTGTTTCATAATATTTACAGCTGCAGTTCACCAAAATTATGGGTACATGCTGAGACAGGCAATGACTGTAATGTTTGCCTCTCCCTGTCTGGGAATAGCACATTGTGGGAGCACTAAAGGTGTCAGAGACAATGTGTGGAATATGAAGGTTTGGATTGGGCTGGGAGGCAAGCTTGGGAAGCTGAGGAACTGCTTGTGCAAAATGTAGGTTTCATTTCCCCCTGCAGCATAAATGTTCAAAACATCACCAATTGTTTGTTCCAACTACCTCAAACCGTGCATGAAGTCAGTCATCACATTTATGGCTGTGGTCAGTCTAAATGAAATGAGTAAATGATGATTGTATTGACCCCTCTCAGAGCACACTCAGTACGGTTCTAGTGGCTGTCAATGATTCTGCGTCAAAGATTGCCCACTATGCCATATCTGTGATAAAATTTTGGAATAAGGTACAAACCTGCCTAAACGTATTTTGTTTGGTCATTGTTGATGTAGTACCAAATCAAAAGCTTTACAAAGAGTAGGGACACAGAAATGGCTCAGTTTCTTCCATTCATAAGACACACTTGCACCTCTAATAATGAAAAGCCAGGACGGAATTAAAACGATATAGTGAGGACCGTTTACAACTCGCCGCAAAGACGCAATGAGGAGCTGAGATGGGCACATAAAACCTGCGTAACAGCCTAGTGCTTCCCTATGCTTCCCAGAAACCCAGCCCACTGCCACAGGCATCACATCACTGCTGTGAGACGTGTCCAGTTTACCCACCCAGCCGTCCTGTTGCAGGAACTCCAAAATTTCTCCCCCCTCCCGCTTCTTCCCAACCTACACCACTTCCTATACTGTCAGCACACTGTAGTGCGGCTCGGTAGCACAGTGGTAGCGTGCCAGACTGCAAATCTGAAGGTTGCGGGGTTCGATCCCTGCCGGGTCCTAAGATTTTTATCTGTCACTTTCCACTTCTTTCACCTCTGGCAGTGTTGCCAATGTGAAAAATATCGAGTAGGACTGTGGTTCGGAATCCACGTTAAAGTGTAGGTCCCCCTATAACTGGCTAGGTAAGTCAGTTCGAAGTTCAGAGGAAGGCAATGGTATACCACCTCCAAACAGGACCGTGCTTAATAAAGCACTCTGGTGTTCAAACCAATCTTCGGATTCTTGAAAATTTCTCGGGAGTTCTGCCGGGTGATGTCGTCCAATCTTCTTGATATCTTGGCAAGATGACTACTTGCCATCTTCAGGCGTACCGGGAGTCTGATTCGATCTCGGCTGGAAGTCCGCCCTTATATGCTGTCCGGTAGCCCCCTCCCCTCTCCCCGGCTCCCCGCACCTGTGATCGCGTGAGGTATGGTGATGGGGGGGGGGGGGGGGGAGTGCGGTGCCGCCCGGGTTGCCGGCACTGGTCGGCAGTGCCGCAGATGTTCCGTGGCTGCCGGTCCCGGTGGCTGAAGCACTGACGCGTCTTCATCTTCAGATGTAAGGGCGGGAAAAGGCTGCCGCGTGGACCGTCGTTGCACTTTTAGCGTGCTCAGCGCAGTATCCCAGGCCTTGCTTAGTTGGAATCTGCTGTCTTTGTTTATAAGGTCTTCATGTAGGCGGATTTCCACCACCTCTTTGATGTGTTGAATTGTTGTAATAATTTTGCGACGTCATAATTCGTGGTGTGACCGGTTGAGATGCAGTGCTCTGCCACAGCAGACTTAGTCTTTTTTGGCGATGTCTGTGTGGCGTTTGTGTTCACTGCATGTCCTACATACATTTTTCCACATTGGCAATGGATACGGTACACTCCCGGTCTTCGGAGGCCTAGGTCATCCTCGACTGTTCCTAGTAAGGCTTTCGTCTTAGTTGGGGGGGCAGAACATAGACTTTACGTTGTGTTTTCGGAGTATTCTTCTGATCTTTGCTGATGTGTTCCCTATGTAAGGAATAATTGCTGTTGCAGCCGGTTATCTTCGTCAGTGGGCTGTGGTTTGGGGTTCCTCGGTGTTAAGGCGCATTTCTATTTGCCGGTTATTGTAACCATTTGTATGGAACACAGACTGTAGGTGTTGTAGTTCTGCTTCTAAACTGTCAGTGTCAGAGATCTTGTGTGCTCTGTGCACCAATGTACTGAGAACACCTTCTCGTTGCGAGGAGGCATGTCAGCTGGACGCATGCGAGTAAAAGTCTGTGTGTGTTCGTTTTCGGTAGACACTGTGTCCCAGTGTACCATCTCTCTACGTTTGATGACAACATGCAGTAAGGGAAGCTGGTTGTTTTCTTCCACCTCCATCGTAAAATGGATGTTCTGGTGTAGTGAGTTCAGAGATATATATATATATATATATATATATATATATATATATATATATATAAAGACGAAAAATTCCTAGCAGGAAAAATAAAATATAAAAAATAGACGAAGATTACTCACCAGGCGAAGGAGCACAGGTGTGACAGCATCACAAATAAATAAATGAATACACACACACAATCGCAAGCTTTCGCAACCCAGTTGCGTCTTCAGGCAGTAGGGAAGGAGAGGGAAAAGGAAATGATGAGGGTTTTAAGGAAGGGGGTAAGGAGCCATTCCAATCCCGGGAGAGGAAAGACTTACCTTCATTTCGAGCTGAGATGCAGCTCAGCTGTAGTTTTATAGTTCACTGCCACAAGAAATATATTGTAAAAATAAAGCACTAAGAGTACTCTGTATGCGAAGTAGTTTAATACCATTGTATCACCCATTCGTGTAAAGAACTGGTTTATTTGCCTAAGTATTTGATGTCAAATTGTCCCATAATACAGGCAATAACACACACTTTGGCAACACTGATTCATTACATATAAAAGCTGTCATATAAAAGAGCTCTTTTAGTAGCGGTAGCAAAAGCCAAAAAGAGTTGACAAACTAGGATCAGTGGACGATTATGCCAAACGTATCTCGCTTCATATTTGTTGGATTCTTTTCCGAAGACCGACGTGCAATAGCGAGAGGGCATGCAGCAGAATTAAAAATCATGTGTTTGCCTTTTGCCGATGACTCATTTCGAGGTGAGCCTCTGCCTGCTAGATTACATAGTTCAGTGCTACAAAATTTCTGTTTTGATGTGTTCTGCACTCTGCAATATCCGACTAAGAAATTCCATAATGCCAAGATATAGAGATAACTCTAAACTTAAACGCTAGAAATTATCCACAAACTGTTTCTTTTGGTTTGCGTGATATCGTTAGCGGCTCAAGCAACAAGTGCATGAAGCAGCTAGGTGGGGGAACTTCTCCCTCCACCTGCATGTGTAGACCACGCCACTCAGCCATCACTGGGAGCGGGCGAACTAAAAGAATAAAATAGTACGCAGCAGAGCCGCGAACTAAAGTGAATGCTCCTGATCACAAACTATTATGTGCAAGTCTACTTTCCGTATTGGCATGACCACTTACCAGCTGTCCATTAGGATGGCCACCGCCACACTGTGGGCAAAATTAAGGTGCACCACCCTGTGGCACAGCAAGCAGCGGAGCACCTCCTGTTTCCTGATCTGTATCAATTTCCTGAGTCTAATTAAATTCTATAACATGACTGCAAAACTGTGGCTGGAATTTATAAAAATTGTAAAGCTTGTTTTGTTAACGAGGTGATGTCCAAATACTGAATGTGTAAACTAGAGGCGACAGTGTACTCGCCGGTCCACCTGTTGTATGTAGCGTTTCGTTGCAGCTGGACGGGCCGCACTCCCCGCTGCGCTCGGAGAACGCGGGCCTCGCCCGCTTCACTCTTCACGTCCTGTCACTGAAGGGCCACATCAGGTATACAGATGCACAGCTTTTCCCTATTTATTTTGTGTTTATGCTAAGGAACTGATACTTCAAAACACAAAATGTGCATTTTAATAAACACTGTCAAGAAACTTTACATTTATAAACACTACTTAAAGACAAATGCCATGCCAGAATAAAGTTGTCAAATATGTCAATTTTGTTCACAATGAAAGTGGCTTCATAAAGCTTTAATTGGGAGGAAACATGAAAATATGTTAAATGAAAAATAGGGGTGAATTAACATTATTGAAATAGAAAATTTGGTGTGAGTGACAAAAAATGGTGTAAATGGTAGGAAAATGTAAATCAGAGACGTCTGACGTCCACACTCCCTAAACACCACCTTCATGACCTAGGTCGTGAATTACCTTTCCCTTCCGTTCCCTTCTTCCCTTTCTTCTTCCCTTCTCTCCCACCTGATGAAGGGACTGTGCTCTGAAAGCTTGTCCTTTTTGTCCCCTTTTTTTCTGTTTCTTCATTTATGTAACTATCGGCGGTACAGCACAAAGGTAAGTACTGACCAGCCAATCTCTCGTTTGGACAATAAATAAATAAATACCCAGCTGACGCCGGGTTTCTAGCTAAATTCTTATAAAAATGCCGGAAATCGTGAGGAGTCTCCGTCGGTTGTCGAGTAAGCGTTTAAATTTTGTACAGGTCGGACGGCTGCCTAGCCGTGTCCGCCCTGCTGGTGGACTGCATGCTGGACGACACGAGGTACGGCCGGGAGAAGGCTCTGACGCGCCTGATGCAGCGCAAGAAGGGGGCCGCGCCGGAGCCGGCGCCCGCCAAGAGCGGCTCGCCCGTCAGGGGGACGCCGCCGGCCGAGGGCAGCTTCCGCTCCATGCTGGACTTCACCTTCCAGCAGAAGGACGGAGACAGCTTCGGTGAGCGAGAAAGATCTTGACTGCAATATAAGGGCATGACCGTCAAGAAAAACACACAAAATTCAGGTTTCAATCACAGCCTTCACTGTACTGAATGTACGCTTTCATTCACTCACACACACACACACACACACACACACACACACACACACACACACACACACACACACACCTCACTAACACGCTACCATCATATCCAACTGCTGCATTCTGTATAATGCTCTTCACTCAAAGTAACGTGGAGTGAGGTGGGAAGGGATGGGGAACATTGAGTAGACAAGGTGAGCATAGATACAGAACTACTCTATGGAACTTTTAGGTACTAGATGGGTGGGCAGAGATGTAAATTAGGAATGAAGTTTGAATGGTGATATATATTTACAAATTACTTATGAAAAAAACACAAATGTTTGATACAAAATCATCAGATAAACTCCCAATAAAAGCTAAGCAAGAAAAGTTGTAAAAGGATGGTCCAAAACACTGTAATATGTTATTTTATTTATTTATCAGGAGATATCTTTCAGCGTATTGGCGTCGTCAGGTGTCTTTCTGCAAAAACACTTTTTTTATCGGTATGTATACAAGTACTTTATAAATAAAATTTACAAATTTCAATTATGAAGTCCAGTACGTACAGTATTTAGAGGCCTTAACTGCTTGAACTGACTATTTACGAGATGTTTTATATATCATCACTAATTTAGCCAGTTATCATATCTGTCAATGCCTCAGAATAATATGTGTACAAATTTTTCTTTCAAAGAGAAAATATAGAAGTTAACAGATATGGGATAATTGTATTTACTATCTTTTGTATGTTATTATGTAATGAGTATGGTAAAATATAAATAAATAAATAATAATAATAATAAATAAATAAAATTATCCCATATCTAACTTCTATATTTTTTCTTTGAAAGAAAAATTTGTAAACATATAGTATTCCGAGGCTTTGACAAATACGATAAGTGGCTAAATTCTTGAAGAAATATAAAACACCTCGTAATTGTCAGTTGAAGCAGTTAAGGCCTCTAAATATAGCACATGCTGCACTTCATAATTGAAATTTGTAAACTTATTTATATAGTACTTAGATACATACTGATAAAAGAATCTTTTTGCAGAAAGACACCTGACGACACTAATAGGCCAAAAGATATCTAATGATAAATAAATAAAATAATTTATTACCGAGTTTTAGACCATCCATTTACAATAATGTCAATATACAACATTTATAACATTGTGGGCCCAAGATATAGTAACTGAAGCAAGGAAAAATTTTATGAGTCAGTGAGTTTAAATATTTAAGAGAAATCGTGCAAAAATCTGGCATAAACAAACAAGTAAGCAAAGAAATAGTCTCAAAATTGCAGAGAGCTTATAAACTCACCTGGTCCAACTACAATAAAAAAATGTATTTCCATGTCTGCAAACTACAACACTGCAACACAGTATCCTTACCGGAAGCTCTATATGCATCAGAAACCACGAGCACTGAAGGAATGGCGAAAATCAAGGAGATTGAAGATCATTAAAGGAAAATTCTTAGAAAAATCTTTGGTGCAGTTTTTCAAGGAAATACCTTGGAGGGGGGGAGAACTATACAGAGACTCTGAAAGAATCACAACACACATCAAAAAACGCAGAAGAAAATGTTTCATGAATATCGCCAGAATGAACGACACCAGTCTAACTAACAGAATATCCAACATAATTTCTACATCGATACTGGGCACAACTCGGTAAAAAGAAATCACGGAAGATCTGAAAACATTAAACATAGCTATATAAGATATGCAAGACCACAAAACATGTAGGGGAAAAAATCAGATACCAAAAAGTTGACTTTAAGTCACAACACGAAAATAGCAGACGAAAATGGACAGATGAACAAAAGAAGGCACAAAGTGAAAGAATGAAAGGTTTTTGAGAAAAAAGATGGGAATAAAAGCTAGATGATTGTATCTTTTGTGCTTCCCTTAAGAGGAATGTTTGCAAATAGTAATATATGTAGCACAGAAGGTGCTTAACAAGGCAAGAATTGGAAGAAGTGTAGGTTATAGTGGGTGGAAACTGTTTGATGTGGGGTTTATGGGGATAATAGGTTGTACTGTAACAAAGTTCACTACTTACCTTAAGCTCGATTCAAGAGACCAGAAATTGCTCAGGTTCTGGGCAGATGCACAGTAGTTGAGCCTGCAGAGATATCGTAGAGAAGCTCTGGTCCAGAGAAGAATGAAAGGCAGCAAGATAAATATTCTGTGTTTCGAAGTTCTGTGTTTTCAGCAACATTATTTTATTGTCGAGTTCTTAAGGCAAGTCGAGACCAGACAGACATGTAATAATGAATGTATTAGTTCGTAACGAAGTGTGTAATAAATGTCTGCAAATGAAAAATTTGTCCCTATGAACTTTACTCACTGGCAATTGGTGAATTAAGTTTACATATTGACTAAACAGCAACTTTGTCAGAGCTCTGAAGCCAGAGTTTAAATTGCAATTGGAAACGGACTAGCTAGTTCCGAACAAGAAGAAAAAAACAATATAATTCTACATCAAAACTAAAGATGATTATTTATAATTTAAATAAAGTGTGTTGTCTCAATGCAAATGCACAAGGTTTCCATAGAATGGGGATTGCATAACTTCAGTACTGGGGAACGTACTCGAAGAATAACTCCGCTCTGTGCTGTTGACATTAGCTAGTAGTGGGGGGAGGGGGGATCTAGATGGCTCGTGTTGTGAAGCAGCTGTAGAAATGAAGCATGTTATTCTCAGCTGCATGCTGTGCCACAGGATGTCCACCTTGTTTTTGGCCACAGTTTGGCGGCGGCCATTCGTCCTATTGGACAGATGGTTAGTGGTCATACCTATATACAGTAGAACCTCGTTTTTACGGTTTTCAAGGGACTTCAGTAATATTGTGTAAAATGCAGGATATAATGTTTTAAATGGTAAAAAATGCTTACTGGATCAGCCTTGCATTTTCGTAGTTTATTTGTGATATATGTACATAATAGGCATCTAAAGACTCCCCAGGAACTTTATTATACAATAAAGGTTATCCAAATTTTTATTATTTTAAGTGCAGGGCAGAACTGGTACTTTTATGGGAAGTAGAAATTTTTGATGTAATTTTATTCATTATAATCGAGGACGCTGCTGCTGGGCTATGTACAACATCTTCAAAATTACCTGAACCGCTTCAATAGATAACGTTTGGACGTCGCTACCAGGCTATGCAACACATCTTCAAAATTGCTGCCTTTTACCGGCATTGATTATTTGTGTAGTAAAACTCCTAAAGTTCTGTTCTTTTTTGTATTTTTCGATGTTTCACATGACAATGTTAGGGAATTTATTCGCATTCTTGAGTGCAAACATAAGTATTTTTGTGACGTTTGCATAGGATCTGCATCTCACACTATTATTGATTTTTTGAGGTTGTGGGTATTATGATACCCAACTTTGACAGATAATGTTCTT
The DNA here is from genome assembly GCA_026315105.1 of Locusta migratoria. Classification (NCBI taxonomy): domain Eukaryota; kingdom Metazoa; phylum Arthropoda; class Insecta; order Orthoptera; family Acrididae; genus Locusta; species Locusta migratoria. The sequence continues at coordinate 55,600,406 of CM048754.1, read as the reverse complement.
TATTAATCAGAAATATATATCACAAATACAATGTAACTCTTTATTCTCACATCAACAAAGCAACTGCTTCTGATCGTTTGAGTACACGCCAGCTGCTCTGGCAAAGAAGCTAGTGGAAAGAGGAACTACACCGCCACAAATTGGTGTTATTCTCTCATCAACAAACCGTTTTGTTTGTCGGAGTACACGCCAGGCACTTTGGCAAAGAAGCTGGGTAAAGAGGAATAACATCGTCGCGTCGTAAGTCAACTAGCTGTGTACTGCCAACGGCGATACGCAAAATATACGTTTGAATAAATTCAAAGTGTCAAGAAACTTGACTGCCAATCATTTTTAAGTGGTATACTTTAAGGGGAAAGTCATGCTAATGTCAATTTATGTGGATTACATAATTTTTTCTTCATGAACATGCTTTCGAAAAGTGTAAAACGTGGGAAAAGTGTAAATATATTAACGCAAAAACGAGGGCGAATTAACATTGTGAACATAGGATTGATTTTTCCAGGGAAGCCAAAACAGTCTTGGTCCAGCCCGCCACTGCCCGCACCGAAACTTAAGTTTATTGTGCGGTAGAACATAGAAAATTTGATGGGACCGCCAAAAAATGGTGTATATGGCGGGAAAACGTAAAAACCGGGAACGTAAAAAAGAGGTTTTATTGTAAATAGCTGTGCATTGATTGCAGCAGAGTTTGTAAATATCATGGCTGCTTTCACAGGTGACTGGCCTGTGATGGGGTAGGATAAGCCTGTGGCGGAACTGCAATAGGAAGTGCTGGGTGGGTGGGTTTGGCAGGTCTTGTAGTTGTGTAGTCCACAGGGATATGATCCAGGCGCTGGGTTTGGAGGGTGGCATACGGATGGACTAGGATGTTACGGAGGTTGAGCAAACACATAACACCACTTTGGGCAGGTTGGGAGGGATCTTGGACAGGATGTTGACTCTTGTTTTCTTGTTTATTGTATTTTTAAACCATCAAATGGGATAACTCCTAGCTATAACAGGTGACAGAAATGGTGTATTTCTATTCCAGAATTTCATGTCAATGAAGAGTTAAGTCTTCAGAGCTTCCTGGTCTGCTGCATGAATATAAGATATTCAGAATACGAGTGGCGCAGTGAAAGTATTTCGGAGGAAATGGAGATTGCAGGTTAATGGGAAGAAAAATGTAATGTTTACACATTTATATTTAGTTGATTTTCAAACAGGAAAATGTACTTCACATATTACATACTAAATAGAGTATTGAGAAAATAATAATTTTTGAAACTGGAATTACGATGTTGTCCGTAGTCTATTGAAAATAATGGAATAAGTTAATACACAAATTACACAATGAAACGAGATAGAATGGCTGGACAGTATTTACCTTCGTGCTGTACCGCCGATAGTGACACAAATGAAGAAACAGAAGGGAAAAAAAAAAAAAAAAAAAAAAAAAAAAAAAAAACAGAAAAAAGGGGACAAAAAGGACAAGCTTTCGGGAAAAACAGTTCCTTCTCTCTCACCTGATGAAGGAACTGTGTTCCGAAAGCTTGTCCTTTTTGTCCCCTTTCTTCTGCTTTTTTTCTGTAATTTATTTTATTTTATTTTATTTTATTTTCCTGTTTCTTCATTTGTGTCACTATCGGCGGTACAGCACGAAGGTAAATACTGGCCAGCCATTCTATCTCATTTCAACAATATTTATCATCTCTGAGGAGAATTTGCATCATTAATCGAAAATTACACAATGAAAAATATTTAATAAAAATAATTGTTCACAAAAATAAATACTGAAGAAGCAAAAGTTGTTTTTTGAAGTACATTTTAACTTTATTTATTTCTCTTTGTTTCTTCTGAACACACTTCTTTCCATAGTATTGAGCAGTGCTGGATTTTCAGCAAGCTAATACCGAGAGATCTAAGAGAAGTTAAGGAATAGGCATGAGTTTAAGGGAAGCAGTGTCAGATATATCTGCAATTCCTGTGCATATTGGGCTATTGTGAAGCAGTGCCGGGTTCATTAACATGACAATAAAACATCATGGGGACGTGGATAGACCTTTTCCACTTGTATTGTGAAATAATAAGCAACTGCTTCAGTTGTCAAGTAAAGCCAACTAGAGAGTTCATTAAGCAGTCCTCAGCAAAGATCCCTTACCGGAGAGAATAAATATGCTTACACAACATGTATTCATAGCATCTCATATGAATATTGAAAATTTGTTGAAGCTGATATCTAGAATGACGAGTTTGGTTTGGATCTCTGAAAAATGCTGGAACATGTGATGCAATGCATACCTTTCAGGATACATGTAATACAAACACGACAAAGATGTTTGCACATTCCTATGCTGATTTGATTGAACTGACTCCTTTAAAATTCTACATTTATCAGGTGTAAAATACAGGGAATGAAAGGTTATTTACACACTTGTTGCAGAAGCCAGATTGCAGTTATACGAGTCAAGGAATAGGGAAAGGAATTAATAATTCAGAAGGGAGTGAAACAGGTGAGTCGTCTATCCCCGATTGTGTTCACGAGTGTTACAAGAGAAGTGACAGTGGGAGTTTCCTCACCGTTTAAATGTTTGTAGGGAGTTTCAGAACAGGTATGAGGGCCCAGTGTGATGCCGATGTCGGAATTGCCATTCGAGGAGACGGTCCCCGACTGGAGAATGTGACGCAGGAGAAAAATAGAACAGATTGACGACTTCAGTATCTCACCTCTCTCTGACACTGCACAAGAGCATTATGTGGCTGCCTTCTTTACATTGTGTGTTCGTCTATTTAGATATGAAGCGATGTTGTCTGTACAGGTTCAAATTGAAACACATGTACGAAAGAGAATGAACTTTAAGTTAACAAAATTTGGAATAAGCTATAGAACTTAAATTTTAAAGGGGGGGGGGGGGGGAAGCCAAAGCAAAATATGAATGAATCCAGCATAAGGATATTTTCTTAAGAGTATTGAGCAGTGCTGGATTTTCAGCAAGCCAATACCGAGAGGCCTAAGAGAAGGTAAGAAATAGGCACGAGTTTAAGGGAAGCAGTGTCAGATATATCTCCAATTTCTGTGCATATAGAAACCTATTATTGAGGTCAAGACAACATACAATAGTATCAGTACAGAGGAAATTGGTAAAAAAGTTACCTTTTTCTGCAACATTAGCTGGGTGAGGTCCTGATAAGGAGGAACTGATAACTTGGTGCAGATAAAGAAATGAATTGCGTAACTATACACCGTAACAAGATGCTTGGTAATTTTGTTTCACAGAATAAAGTTTCACAACTATGTTTAAAAATAAATAGTTAAAAGAAATATATCGAGCTTCAATGGAACTAAGCATTGATTAGAGAGAGAGAGAGAGATATCAGTATGAAAGAAATGCTGAAAAGAAACAAAATTGATTTGAAGTTGAGAGCAATTGTGTAGCGAACTGTAATGGTAACCAAGCATCTTTTTATGTTTGATTGCAGCTTGCTGAAAACAATTCAATTAATTAATTAGGAAATGGAGTCACTTTGAAATGAGAAATAAAAAATCTGAATTAATATCATAAGGGTGTTTATTGCAATGAAAACAAATTGGTACTCATGCCTGAGGAGGAGGAGGAGGAGGAGGAGAAGAAGAAGAAGAAGAAAAGGCAGCTGATCAGTATAAAAGTGTAGAGAGAAAAAACTAAATGCACTTCCGTTCTCCAAATCGGAGGAAAAATTTGACCATATGGTATGCGTTCCTGTAGTCGTGTCCTAGTTCATGAACCACGGGCAACATATGAGTGGCCAAGTAAGTGGTCCTGACAGTTGGGATACCAGTTACTTTGGAATAAGGTTGGGCATCTCGGACATATTCTGAGTCGTGGCCACCTTTGTGCTCAGATGGAAACGACTACCAAATCCACCAGTTAGTCGCTCAACCGTTAGGGGTAAAACCCAACGGGGCCCTGGGCAAGTAAGGCTCGCAACCTGCTTCCCAGGTACTTCAATATCATGCTGGCAACAATCAGAGCAAAATGCCTCGGACCTTTGGAGGTGATGGAGTCCCATCTCTGACAGACCAGGGACTCCTCCAATACAACTTGGCAAATGATCTGGAATGAGATGGGGAGCTATTAATATCAGTGGGGATTACACTGGGAAGAAGGTAGAGCTGGCGGAGGCTTCAAGTAAGATGGGGTTAGATGTTTTAGCTGTTAGTGACATTAAAGTAAGGGGATAGAAAGAGGACGAAGTCAGAGAATACAAGGTCTACCTGTCAGGAGTCAAAGTAGGAAGAGCACAGTGGGCTGTAGGGTTTTACATCAGGAAAGCAATTGAACCCAGCACAATTGCAATAAGGTATGTAAATGAACGACTGATGTGGATAGATTTGGCCATCTCCAGCAAGAAAATTAGGATTGTGGCAGTGTATTCACCATGTGAAGGGACAGATCAAGATGAGATGGACAGATTTTACAACGCACTTAGTAATGTAGTTGTTAGAGTGAAGGATAAGGATAGTGTTTTACTCATGGGTGATTTCAACGCCACAATAGGAAATCAAACTGAAGGTTATGAAAAGGTTATGGGTAAGTTTGGAGAGGATATGGAGGCCAACAGCTCTTGGATTTCTGTTGCAGTGTGGGATTAGTTATCACTAACTCCTTCATAAGCATAAGGACATTCACCGCTATACTTGGGAAGGAAGGGGAACCAGATCTGTCATCGACTATATAATAACAGACCAGGAACTCAGGAAGACAGTCAGGGACACGTGTTTTCAGGGGGTTCTTTGATCATACTGATCATTATCTAATCTGCAGTGAAATTGGTTTTGTGAGGCCAAAAGAGCAGAAAGTCAGGTCCATGTGTAGAAGGATAAGAGTGGAGAAGCTTAAAGACAAGGAAATTGGGCACAAATATATAACAATGATCTCGGAAAGGTACCAGTTAGTTGAATGTAATGATTTAGTCACTGGAAGAGGAATGGTCAAGTTACAGGGACACACTACTGGAAGTAGCTAGAGAATATCTTGGAGCAGTTGTGTGTAAAGGCAGGAAGAAGCAGACAGCTTGGTGGAATGACACAGTCAAGGCAGCCTGTAAAAAGAAAAAGAAGGCATTTCAAAAATGGCTCCATACTAGAAATCAGGCAGACAGAGAAAGTTATGTTGAAGAAAGAAACAAAGCCAAACGGATAATTGCAGAATCCAAGCAGAAATCGGCTAGAAAAAAACTAGATACTCTGGGTCAAGCGGCGGGAAAACCATTTTGTAGCATAATTAGCAATCTTCGAAAGGGAGGGAATAAGGAATTGAGTAGTGTTTTGGACAGGTCAGGAAAGCTGCTAGTCAATCCTGTGGATGCCTTGAGCAGATGGAGGGAATATTTTGAAGAATTACACAATGTAGGTGAAACATTCAATGATGTCAGATTTTCAGGTAGAATGGGATAGGAATGACGATGGAAACAGGATCTCAATTGAGGAAGTGGAGAAAATGGTCAGTAAATTACAATGCAATAAAGCGGCTGGGGTGGATGAAATTAAGCCGGAAATCGTCAAAGACAATGGAATATCAGGTCTCAAATGGTTACACAGGATAATGGAGAAGGCTTAGGAATCGGGACAGGTTCCATCTGACTGGACGAAAGCGTTAATCAGGCCAATTTTCAAACATGGAAACAGAAAAGATTGTAACAACTAATGATATATCTCTTTAATTAGCATGGTAGGCAAAATATTCTCAGGTATTGTTGAAAGGTGAGTGCGAGTATTAATTGAGGACAAGTTAGATGAAAATCAGTGTAGGTTTAGGCCTCTCAGAGGCTGTCAGGACCAGATCTTTAGCCTACGGCAGGTAATGGAAAAGTGCTATGAGTGGAACAGGAAGTTGTATCGGTTTCATAGATCTAGAAAAGGCTTATGACCATTTTCCTAGGATGAAGCTGTTGTCAGTTCTACAAGATTATTGTATAGGAGGCAAACTTCTGCAGGCAATTAAAGGGCTTTACGTAGACTGTCAGGCAGCAGTTACAGTAGATGGCAAATTAAGCTCATGGTTCAGGGTAGTTTCAGGGGTAAGACAAGGCTGTTGTTCATACTATTCATGGATCATATGTTAAAACAGTAGACTGGCAGGACGGGATTAAAATAGGTGAAAACAAAATAAGCAGTCTCGCATATGCGGATGACTTAGTTGTGATGGCAGATTTGATTGAAAGGTTGCAAACTAATATTTCAGAGCCTGATCAGAGGTGTAAGGATTATGATATGAAGATCAGCATCTCCAAACTGAAAGTAATGTCTGTGGCAAAGAGATTTAAACAGATTGAGTGCCAAATAGGAGGAACAAAATTAGAACAAGTAAACAGTTTAAAGTACCTGGCATGTATTTTCTCACAGGATGGCAACATAGCGAAAGAACTGGAATCAAGGTGCAGCAAAACTAATGCAGTGAGTGCTCAGCTAAGATCTACTCTCTTCTGCAAGAAGGAAGTAAATACCAAGACTAAGTTAGCAGTGCACCACTCTTTCGACCGACTTTGTTGTATGGGAGTGAAAGTTGGGTGGATACAGGTTACCTTATTCATAAGGTAAAGGTTACAGATATGAAAGTAGCAAGAATGATTGCAGGCACTAATAGATGGGAATAATGGCAGGAGGGTGTCCATAATGAGGAAATCAAGGAAAAACTGGGTATGAGCACCATAGATGAAGCAGTTAGAACGAACAGACTGAGATGGTGGGGTCATGTTACACGCATGGGAGAAGTAAGGTTACCTAAGAGACTCACGAGCTCGGCAGCGGAGGGTAAGAGGAGTCGAGGTAGACCGAGAAGAAAGTACTTAGATTTGGTGCAGAATGATTTTGAAGTAAAAGGCATAACATCAGACGAGGCATCAATGTTAGCATTGAATAGGGGATCATGGAGGAATTTTATTAGTGGTACTACGCTCCAGACTGAAGACGGAAAGGCATAATCAGTCTATGATGATGATAATTGAAACAAAAGGTTGGCAGAGGTATACTATGAAGTGTGATACACTGGTGACAAGCACTGCTGATAATTTATGCAAAATTGTTAAATGTAATACTACAGATATCTACTTTAAGTTTCGGTACAGATGGCTTTACGTCATCCTTCCCACTCTCTCTCATTTTTCAGTGGATGTGCGTGTCTTCGGCTTTGACTTGGTCCTGTGCTTGGATTACCTTATGAAGATAGCAGACTTCTTCACCAGTGGAATGGCCCAGGCTCAGGCCGAGGTAGCCGCCGTCACTGCCGCCGCCGCCGCTTCGACCGACGATTTGGCCCACCCGACTTCCGCACCGTCGCGGACGTCGCGCGTCGCCATGACGAAGAGCCGTACGTCGACTTCGGTGGTGACCGTGACTCCTACCCAGCAGTCGCAGACGGGGGTGACACCTGCCAAGGCTGGCATGATGACGATCAACGTCCACGTCGAGATGCCGGACATCATCTTGGTCGAGAGCATGGACACGGTTGACACCAATGCTATCATTATGAACGTAAGTTACTCTTAGGGCTTTCTGCGTATGCCTCGATTCTTGATGGTATGTAATTGGAAACTGACATTTTAATACCGTGGCTGTGTGCATAAATACAGGTTGAGTCCTGCAATGAAGAAAACAGAAACCAGCTACTATTAATAAAACTATTTTATTTTATTTTATTTAAAGATAGTGGCATCACAAGTTTCGAACCTAAAGCTTCATCTTCAAATGGCTGTTGGTGTCCCAGTAAATTTGTTATTCATACTACAGTGTAAGGTTTCAGGGTCAGCATTAACATCACTTACAATTTCCGGGCTTACAGGCTACGGTTAAATAGCAAAAAGTTCCCCTAATGTTTTGTCTTTGGCTGCAGAAGATATTGTCGGAGGAAAAGAAAGCTGTGAACTGCAACCGATACTCTAGTGACTGCTGAGTATCTACAATTTAATAATGGAAACACCAGGTTGGAATTGAACAATATAATGAGGACAGTTTACAACCCACCGCAAAGACGTAACAACGATCTACTAATCAGATTTGGAGTGCAGCAGCCGGAGACGACGGTTGTGTGACTGTGCAGTGTGCCTGTGTGATTGTGTGACTGTCTTTTATTCTGAAGAAGACCACAGCAGATAGCTTAAGTGTTGTACGGGTGTGTGTCTTGCAGCTCGTCATTGTCTTTGTGGCGAGTTGTAAACTGACCTTAATATATCACTAAATACATAGGCAGTCCAGGTGACCCTACAATCTATAACGTAACTCGCCTACAAGCTCTTTCTGGTATTTGCCATCATCATTGGTAGAGAGTAATTGATTATCAGTCCACTGGTGCAACATTGAAGTCCAATTTTTTTTCCAATTTAACATCTTCCTCCTTTCTATAAATTAAATCTCGATAACGTCTCCACATATGTACACAGTAGCGTGAAGTTTCCAATAAGACAGTAGTCTTGTTCTTCCTGCTTTCTGCGAAGAAAAACATTTTTTTTGATATTGTTTACTTTTTGGTTGTTCTGAACAGTCCTTTTGGCAAAATATACTTGGGGTGGTATGGTCCTACAGTACAGAAAAGATGATTGAAATGACCTATTTGGATTTATTTAGCCCTAGTAATAATTTAGCAGACTCTAACTATATCTTAACAATCAATTTACTGTTATTTTCTACATATGTAAAATAAAATAGTGTTCTCTTTTCTGCATCCCCTTTTGTCAGCTTTAGCTCACAAAATAATGTGCATTTTGTGAAGCACTTATTTCACTTATGTAAGTGAATTGGGAAAAAAAAGAAAGGCTCAGGATTTTCAATGGAAGTAAGGAAGAACTATAACAACAAACTGATAGTAAAGTTTTGTTTACAGTCTGTTGCATAATTATTAGTGCTAGTCATATTCAAATAGAGTATTTCATCCATCTTTCATGTACTGAAGGACGTCACTGCCACAAGAGGCAGGCAAGAACATGATCAGAAGTAAACAATAACAAATCTCTTCGAATGTGAACAGCCATTTGATGATTAACCTTTGTTTGAATCTTGTAACAGTGATTTTTTTTAAATAGTGTTCCTGTGCCTTGTAGATAATGGTGAATAGGACATTAAACACAAATATAACATAATTTTTATGGACTCTTCCGTCAGTTCTTGATGGAACATAGGCATATTAAATAACTGTATACACTATGTATTTGTTCCACAATAATATTTATTGGCCCACTTTAGGTTACGGTAGTAACACTTAAAGTGGGCCTATGTATTCATCTTTTGACAGCTCGAAATTTAAATGAAAATATTGTGGAATCTCAGATATCCGACCTTCACGGGACCGGGCCATAGTCGGAATGGCCAAAAGGTTGGATATACCGAGGAGCAATAAAACACGTTTTTTCGGGTCAAAACAGCCGTATACTGTACTAAATTATAAGTATTGTACAAAATACACACTCAATACACACAGTGCTGCTTAATTGTAATTACTGTATTCAATAAAAAATTATTTTACAGTACATATTCTACTAAAAAGTAACAGTTTTTTTTTATATAAAATGGAAAAGTTAATTAACGAAAACATTAAAAATACAGTAGTGTACTGTTTAATCAAAAAGGCAAACAATTACATAATAATGAAAACAAAAAGCAATAAAGTAGAGCAACGTTCACGTCGACAATCGGAACACAACTGGCAGTTTAACAGAGAAACAATGCACAGCACTGTTGAGTCAGTTTGACTCGTCACCATCAGAAGACAGTCGGGCGCATGGTCGGATATCCCAAGGAGTTGAATATCCCGAGGTCGGATATGAGGGGTTCTACTGTAACGGCTTAACCATTCATCTGACACGAAAATTGTATAACCACATTTGTAGAGGATAAAATTCTCTACAACTTTGCTCTTATGTGTTTTCCATATCTTGTATCGTTTCAGAGATATTTGAAAAATAACGGCGATGTTGGGATGTCTGTTTGTCTGTCCGTCCATAACATGTTCCCTGTTTTTAAGACTAACCGTTCAACCAATTGGCACCAAATTTTACATACATAATTGTTGACTGCCAGAGACCAGAATCTCGCTTTCCGAAATATTTCGGACAAGAAATACGTTATTAATAATAATAATAATAATAATAATAATAATAATAATAATAATAAAAGCCAATTGTAATGTAATTTTAATTGCAAATAAACCGGTCATCTGATGCGAAAATTGAATAAACGAATTTGTAGAGGAGAAAATTCTCTACAGCTTTGTTCCCTTATGTTTTTTCATATCGCATATCATTTGAGGGATATTTGCAAAAATAACTGAATTTGACTCCCTCCATTGAATTAATGAAAACCAGCCGTTCGCAGATGTCACGTGACATTCCTCGCCCAGAACTCTCTGTGGCATACGCCATCTTGCATTGCGTATTTGATGATTTTCTTATTGTAACTTACATGTTGACATTTCAAAGCAATGGCGCACTGAAGAATTAACAAAAACATATTAGCATCAGATAACAACTGCCATCAATAGTATGAGATTAAAGAGCACTTCTCCTGACTGTTGGCTATAGCGTGGTAGGCAACGCTTTGGACAGTGACACTGAAGGTCAGTGGTTCAGAACTCGCCACTACCTAATTCTCCCCCCCCCCCCCCCTAAAAGGGTTTCAGACACTCTTATTGATTTATTTATTATTTCGATTATTATTTTGGTTCAAAATGTTTGCAAAAACTTATAAAACCACAAATCTAAAGTGGGCTGTAAAACACATCAGCGCAACCTTTCTTTCTTTTTTTGAAGTGGTGAACTAGTTTTCGGCTTCTTAGGCCATTCTAATATCAACTTTTAAGTTGTGTGAATATAGCCTAAGAAGCCGAAAGCTAGTTCACAACAAAAATAAATAGCCAGTGGAACAAATACACAGTGTATACAGTTATTTAATATAACATAATTATCATCATTATTTCCTTATTGCATTTAGTGGTATGTACCTCTCATGAAGCATGTTATGAGTCTTGGTACAGAAATCTGTTGAACACGAATACAACTGACAGTGTGTGTGTACTGGATAAATGATGATGTTCTGCAGTCTGCTGTTGAGCAACTTGAATCTTTCTGTCAGGATCATTGAAATCATCCCATACAACTGAAATTGGCCTAGTAATTTTTGTTTACACCTTAAGGTTCCATTGTAATTAATATTATTTCAGTATTGGTGAGATGCTTTGTTAATATACCTTCTGAAATTGTTTGTAAGAAAGTTGCTTCGTGTTTACTAAAAGCTCCAGCTCTTTTATGATGATGTGTCCTAGTTATGTCAGGGTAGGTGTCCCTTCTAAAGGAAATTATTCTCCAATAATTGAGCCCTGTGCTTCACCGTTTCTTTTTGCTTGGTCTGACAATATTTTCTTATTTTTGTTAAAACTTTTGGGTCAAAGGCTGTAAAGCCAGATTAATGTTTTGCTTACACTTGTTTTCTGCTGATGATGGTGACTGATATTACTGCCTAGGTGTGCAGGCAGTCTTTCTGTAGAATTTGTACTCGGATGTTCTGTCAGTTTTTCTTATTACCCACACATTCAAAACTAACATTTGACATTATTTCTCTGTTTTCCTGGGCATCTTTATACCAGAGTTAATATAAATTATAAATCAGATAATTTGGAAATTATGAAAGATCTTCTCCCCTTTGTGATGGAAAAAGAAAAGAAAGGGAAAAAAAGGGTAACTATAGTGTTTAGTTGTTACCAAATTTTATGACACTATGTAGGTTTCTTATTGTAAGAGACATGTTAAAATCAATATAAACAATACTATTCTCGCTCATATGATAAGATATTCAGAAATGTAACTTACCGCCTACTTGGAATGCTGCCGTCAAAGTGCATAACAAAAATCTGTGGAAGTGTCAAGACTATATTGTAGACTGTGGTAATACACTAAAACTGCCCATAATATCATTTAGATTCAATCTGAAAGATTTTGAGTCCTCAATAAAAGACTGAAATTTTCCTTAAGTGACCATTTCACTTTCAATAATTGTAAGAACCTGGCAAGGTATTAGGTAGTTCTATAGCTGGAGTAGTCACTAGATACCGGTATTAACGAACTGCTGGTATGTTGTTAGTCTGTACAGTTGTAAATGTATTGTAAGCCTGTTGATATGAAGTGTTGTGTAAATGCCTCTGCATAACAACAAAAAGGCAAGAGAACTAAGAAATTGAGACCTCTCTTCCATCTTAATGGTGCTACACATTTTCTTCAGTAATACATTGTTATGATATTTGGGGCAATGATTAGTTTTATGTCTCTGGACTTTTCAGGAAGGTTTTCTAGGGCCCAATTTCCAACATCAGATGTTTCTCAGTACAGTGAAAGCAGTTAATAGTTCTTGGTCCACACTTTGTACCTTCTCATTGAATATTCTAACAGCAGTGGATATAAAATCTCTTTACAGGTATATTTACTGTAAGTGCAAATTAGCAGCCAGACAAGTTCTGAGGTAAATTTAACACACTTTACCAACTCAGGGTGTCTTCATCACAAGTATTGATAAAATTATTTTGAGAGACATGTAAAATTGGAGCATGCTGTGCTGAAGTCATATGAAAATATCAGATTTGTGGATATACAAGTGGGTGGATGATATGGTGGTTTAAAGTTAATGACTTGTCTCAAATTCTACATGTGTTACTCAATGTTTCACTCTACAGCAAAAACTACCCAACACAGATGAATCATCTCTCTGTGTAGTGGTAGTCCAAAGTATCCCATTGCACACCATAGCAGTTCCATCTCGATAGCTATAAGGGGGTGGAAAATATGGTAGTCTAAATTCGTTAACTTACATAAAATGACTTTTGAGACAATATTGCGAGGTTGTTAGATATGGTGAAACTTGATGCATGTTCTTAAGTTGTTTTTCTGTAAGGAGAAGCTTATAAATAAGGAAGAATAAGTTCATAGTACAATTTGAAAAGTGAAAATACTGTTAATACATTTCTTTTATACACAAAAACTGTAATAGATATAAATAAATACACAATAAAATAAAAACGTAATAAAGTAGGTTTTTGCAGCAAGTTTTAAATAAAAATATGTAAATCTATGCTAATGTATGTCTTTTTTTTTTTTTTTCCTTGCAGAATGAAATAAGTTTCAAGCTTCGAATGTCGGACACACATCTAGTTATCACAGGTGGTATCAAAGACTTGCAGTTGTATTCTTGCTGCTACAGCCCGGATAAGCGCAAGGATACCATGCAGCAGGTAACTTTGTGGTTTTTATTACCTTAATGAGTCATATACAAGTACTGTGGACTATATTCTTGATATGTGGTACGAAGTTGATTGCTGGGGTGGAGCCGTCCACCGTCGGGGGTTAGATTCCCCCCCTCGGGCATGGGGGTTTGTGTTGTCCTTAGCTTAGATTACCTCAGATTAAGTAGTTTTTAAACTAGGGACTAATAACCAAGCAGTTGAGTCCCATAGATTTACACGTTTGAACATTTTTGAGCAGAGGTGGACAGTAATACGAACACTTTACACATTAATAAGTTGGCCAGACATTTGCTTTGAGAAAAGCTGCACCTCATCAAGGAACAGATTTCTAAAGTGACTTTATAGTTTGCAACAGAATGTTATCCATTCTTTTGCCCAAACAACCGCGAATTACTTTGATGTTGGAGCTGTAAGTTTGTATTCGTCCTCTGTTCTCAAGTCCCCAAGAACTGAGACACGGAGGTTTTGCTGTTCAGGGGAAATGTTTGGTAATTTTCCGGTGCTGTACAAAGCACATCTGAACCTTTTGTGGGTGCATTATCGTTTTGGACTGTGGCAATGTTTGTTATTCCTAGTAAGCAGTTGGATGACGGTGAGATATTTGTTCACTGTTACCCGACCAGTGGGAGTAATAATAGAAACAGTTGAATTGCACAATACAGACGACCAGATTACGATGTAACCCCTCTTGTGCTTGACTGAAGTAAGTCAGCATGCAGTATCGTCTGTTTCTTTTGGGGCTTTCAGTATTTAAGTCCTGTTGTTTATTGGAAGAAATGTAGATGATAATTCATTGGACCGTACCTCATATTTCTGATGATAAAGTGCGTAAGGGGTTGTACAATTGTGGCACCATTTCCTTTGGAGCTTTCCGTTGGAATATATTATTAAGGTTTCAGCAATTGTAGTCCTTCCACAAATGCTAAGCTATGACTGTTCTCTTTCTATCAAAACAGTATTAATCGAGTGAGTGTGGACTTTCGCGGTTGCTTTTGTCATAGTAGTTTTACGTCGCCTGGCCACAATCTTTCTTAATGCTTGTCATTAATCATTGGTTAACTTCAGATTTTTTCCTCTATTTCATCCTGCCAATGATTTACATATCTTTATGCATACTTTCATTGCTGTGGATACTATTGTAATGTAACATTAAACAGTGCACCTGTATTCATCACAGATGCTTCCACAAACTGCAAACCACTGAGCTGACTTTCTTGCAAGTCTGGACACATTTCACTGACCATATGTGTTGACCGTTGAGAAGAAAACATGTATAATACACTTAAAGATAACCTCTGATACTTCGGCGTACACTATGGCCTCGTCTCCCTGTTAACGTGTACATGTTGGTGCCAACTTGAAACAGCCTGTAGTGAACTTCATAATGTTTCTATTATTTTGACCGTCTTGCACAACTTCTGAGATACGGGGTTTCCATTGTAAACCAACATGATACACTAAGTGAGCAAAAGTATGCGGACATGGCCAAAAACATAAGTTTTTTTAGTATTTGGTACTAAGGGTGGGCCGACATCACATGGAATTCGAGCATTACTGATTGAGGGTGCCACAAACTTGTAAGTAATTTTCAACCAAGTATCTGGTTGCTTCTGATCATATCGTGTATTTTCAAAAATTACTAAATTTCATTGAGGTAAATTCACTTGCCTAAGGTAGATTCGACTGTCAAGTCAGTATGAGTATTAGTTTCTTAAACATAATATTCAAATTATTTTTTTCATCATTGGGTTGTACTTTGAGTTTAATAACAACATATTTGGGGGTGTGAGATGTTTGTATAAGGTATGTGTAAAAAAAAAAAAATAAATAAATAAATAAAAATAAAAATTAAATTAAAAAAAAATGTCTCAGACATTCCTCACCATTTAATAAAACAATAGCTCTGCTACTCATGTACAAATAGTTACTTATAAAATACATTTGGCTAGCTCAATTTTGATTGCTATGTTCGTGTTGCTATGCTGACAATAAACTGGAATCGGGCTCAGTAAGATTTTCTGATCAAAAGACAACAGCATTCTAAAATTAAATCATTCTGTTGTTGACAAGTACAGTAATAAAGAAGGGTCCACATGGTATCTTGTTTCTTTTGAAACACACATTTTTTCACATTGTGGGACTGTATTATGCATTTTTCCTTCTCGTGATCTCCGTCACGGTATTTTGGTGGCTTCCGTATGTTCAATCGGAATTGGAGTGGCTGCCTCAATATTTGTCAGATGTTGTGCTGTAGTATGTTCTCGTGAAGATTTAATACACTTTTTGTACAAAAGTGTGCTGCATGTGAATTTCAGACGTGGGTGTCACATATTTCAGATCCTTCGTCCCTGCAGTATAACGCTCGCTGGGTCGACGCCCGAGGGTGAAGGCTTGCATCTGGACCTGACTGTGACTGACATCAGGCTGGGAGTTTCTCCAGGTGAGGCACAATCTGCTGATCATGATTACGTTGTGTTCAGTGTTGTGCTTGAATAGTAAGGGTGGAAATTTTGTTTAAAAGTGTAAACAGTATGACTCATTCGGTGTGTTCACACTCTGAAATGTAATTTCCACTCTTACTGTATTCAAGAAACCCAGAGTTTCCATTATTATGTATAGAAACACACACACACACACACACACACACACACACACACAAATTGAGTAATGGCTAATAAGATTTTGCCTGAAATTTAGCAACACCGCTAATATGAAGCCATCGCAAAACTGTACGAGGTTAAAGCAAAGCACGATTTCCATTTATTTTGTCGTAATTGGTGTGGTGAATTTAGTAAAACATGCCGCAGAGGTGCATTTGCAGTAGTTTTCCAGAAATTCCAGAAATAATGCAAGTAAATAGGTTTTAATTTACATTAAGAATGTTGGCAGCCACTAGTGAGTCATTTCAGTTGCATTTGTCATTTTAGTTACTGTGAATGTATTGTGAAATTGTATGTACAGTGTATAACTTCCTTACACTGAGCTTTGTTGTTGTTGTTGTTGTTGTTCCCTCCCCCCTCCCCCTCTCTTCCAGTTTAACCCTTTCCCTCGTAGTGTTGCCATATGGCAACACAGATTTTTATCTGTTCCTCAAGGCACAATAATTTAACCAAAGATTGTTAAAAACACTGTAGGACTTTCAAATATTCATTGTTTTAGGTTGTCTACCATTACTTTGAGCAAACAGGGAGCATTAGGCTACAGTGCATTGTCAAAATATGTACTGTCACTTGATGTCTAAGTTAGAGTACATGCAGCAAGACGTTCAAATAATTATAATGTTGTAAAGTAAACAAAGAAATTTAATTACTAAGTAATTATCCAATATCTGAATCAGTAGTAAACAGTGTGAAAATGTTATCATGATAAAAGAATCATATCATACCCAATGATGCCACATGGAGTGATCCCAAATTTCCCTCCAAAAACTAAAGATAATCAAAAATTATGTCAAATTTAAATTATTCCAATCACTATATATAGAAATATGCAAAGACATTTTTTGTTCATAAATTTAAAAAATTGGGGTTGAAAGGGTTTACACGATTTCACGTGTGCTATGGTATTAATAAAAGATGATTATCTAACACATTCATACAGTTTAGTTAACTTTGTTACCATCATTTGCTAAAATTAAATTCTCTACATCTTATGTTAAAATTTTGTGCAGTTGTCTGGCATGTAAATAAAAAATAAAAAGAAATTGGGTCAAGTAGTTAATAAAGTTACACATTTTCCAACATAATTTCTTTGCTTCTCTGGAATTTCTGGAAAACTACTGCAGATGCACATCTGGAACACATTTCATTAGATTCAGTAGGTAAATAATATTACAGAAATCGTGCTTTACTTTAACCTCAAACAGTTTTTCATTGGCTTTACTTTGACTAGGTTGTTAAATTTCCGGAAAAATATTTTACTAACAGTAACCACTACTCCACAGAGATGATGAATTATTATTCAGAAGAGAGAGAATGGATGGCCAGTACTTACTTTTTTGCTGTACTACTGATAGTTACATAAAGAGAGAGAGAGAGAGAGAGAGAGAGAGAGAGAAATAATGAGCTATTGGAACTATGTTCCTTCTTCAGGTGGACAGAAGAGAGAAAAAAAAAAAAAAAAAGAAAAAAAGGTTGTAAATTACCTTTCCCATTCCTTTTTTTTTTTTTTTTTCTTTCTTTTTTTCTCACTTCTCTCCACCTGAAGAAGGAACACAGTTCCGTAACCTCATTATTGTCCTCTTTTTCCGAGTGTAATTGTCGACAGTACAGCAAAAAGGTAAGTACTGGCCAGCCAATCTATCTCTTTTGAATATTAAAATATTTGCATTTCGTCCTGTATATGGTGGTACTGAGCTGAGTACTGCTGTCCTAAAAGGACTGAGGTAGTGGTCAGAAGGGAAAGTTGGTGTGATCTTATTATGCCATGTAGCTGGTACTGGTGGACTGTTTCTGTTTACCAGGGTTTGGAATGCAAAAGTTGAAGACTTTTTCTATATATTAGGATGAAAAAGGTCACTTTCCATATTTTAAATGTACAGTAAAACCTCGTTTTTACATTCTCGGTTTTTACGTGTTCCCGCCATTTACACCATTTTTTTCCGGCCCCGTCAAATTTCCTATGTTTACAATGTTAATTCACCATCATTTTTGCATTAACACATTTATACTTTTCCTGCATTTCACACTTTTCGAAAGCATGTTCGTGAAGAAAAATGGCGTAATGTACATAAACTGATGCTAGCATTGCTTTCCTCGTAAAGTATAGCCCTTAAAAACTATTTGCAATCGAGTTTTACACTTTGCATTTATTCAGACCTATATCTCGCATTTCATTGTTGACTTACGACGCGCCGATTTGTGGCGATGTAGTTCCTCTTTCCTCCAGCTTCTTTGCCAGACTGCCTGGCATGTACTCAATCGGAAACCAGTAACTTAGTTGAAGTGAGAATAAGGAGTTGAATTGTTTTTGTGATACATATTTCTGATTAATAAAGAACGTTATCTGTCAAAGTTGGATATCATAATACCCACAACCTCAAAAAAGCGATTATAGTGAAAAATGCCGATCCTATGCAAATGTCACAAAAATACTTATACATATGTTTGTACATGAGAACGTGAATAAATTCTCTAATATTGTCGTGTGAAACATCTAAAAATATAAAAAGAACAGAACTTTGAGTTTTACTACGTAAATAATTAGTGCCGGTAAAAGGCAATAATTTTGAAGATGTGTTACATAGCCTGGCAGCGGCGTCCAAACGATATCTATCAAAGTGGTTCAGATCATTTTGAAGATGTGTTACATAGCCCAGCAGTGGCATCCTTGAATATAATGAATGAAATTACATCAAAAATTTCTACTTCCTATAAAATTACCAGTTCTACCTGGCGCTTAAAATAGCGGAGTCCTCGATTATAATGAATGAAATTACCTCAAAAATTTCTTCTTTCCATAAAATTACGTTTTGCCTGGTGCTTCAAATAGTAAAAATTTGGATAACCTTTATTGTATAATAAACTTCCTGGCAAGTATTTAGATGCCTATTATGTACATACAGTAGAATCTCGTTTTTACGCTTTTCAAGGGACTTAAGTAAAATGGTGTAAAATGCAGGAAATAATGTTTTAAATGGTAAAATATGCTTTCTGGATCAGCCTTGCATTTTCATAGTTTATGTGTGATGTATGTACATAATAGACATCTAAATATTCGCCAGGAAGTTTATTATACAATAAAGATTATCCAAATTTTTACTACTTTAAGCTCCAGGTAAAACATAATTTTACGGGAAGTAGAATTTTTTGACGTAATTTCATTCATTATAATCGAGGACGCCACTGCTAGGCTATGTAACACATCTTCAAAATTACCTGAACCACTTCAATATTGTTTGAACGCTGCTGCCAGGCTATGTAACACATCCCCAAAATTTCTGCCTTTTTCCGGAATTACGTAATTATTTACGTAGTAAAACTCAAAGTTCCGTTATTTTTGTATTTTTAGATGTTTCACACGACAATATTAGAGAATTTATTCGCGTTTTCGAGTACAAAAATATGCATAAGTATTTTTGTGACGTTTGCATAGGATCGGCACCTCTC
The DNA here is from genome assembly GCA_026315105.1 of Locusta migratoria. NCBI lineage: Eukaryota > Metazoa > Arthropoda > Insecta > Orthoptera > Acrididae > Locusta > Locusta migratoria. The sequence continues at coordinate 55,581,058 of CM048754.1, read as the reverse complement.
ACTATTATCGCTTTTTTGAGGCTGTGGGTATTATGATACCCAACTTTGACAGATATCGTTCTTTATTAATCAGAAATATGTATCACAAAAACAATGCAACTCTTTATTCTCACGCCAACAAAGCAACTGGTTCTGATTGTTTGAGTAGATGCCAGCCGCTTTGGCAAAGAAGCTAGCAGAAAGAGGAACTGCACCGCCACAAATCAGCGTTATTCTCACGCCAAGCGCTATGGCAAAGAAGCTGGTTGAAAGAGAAACTACATCGCCACAAATCGGCTTTCGTAAGTCATCAACGAAAGTCAAAATATACGTTTGAATAAATGCAAAGTGTCAATAAACTCTACTGCGAATAATTTTTAAGCGCTATACTTTATGGGGAAAGTCATGCTAGCGTCAATTTATGTACATTACGTCATTTTTCTTCACGAAAATTCTTCCGAAAAGCGTAAAACGCGGGAAAAATGTGAATATGTTAACGCAAAAATGAGGGCGAATTAACATTGTAAACATAGGAAATTTGATGGGACCGACAAAAAATGGTGTAAATGGCGGGAAAACGTAAAAACGGAGAATGTAAAAACGAGGTTTTACTGTATATCACAAATAAACTACGAAAATGCAAGGCTGATCCAAGTAAGCATATTTTACTATTTAAAACATTATTTCCTGCATTGTACACCATCTCATTGAAGTCCCTTGAAAAACGTAAAAACAAGGTTCTACTGTATTACACAAGAAACAGACGAGTACTATTAAACAAATCAGACATACACTTTTGGGAGTGGCCTTTCATTCTGTTGGACACCTGGTTAGCAGTCGTAACAATACAGAAAGCTGTGCAGCAGAGATGGTAAATGACACGGCTGCTACGACAGGTGTCCCGGCCTCTGACAGGTTAGGATAAGCCTGTAGTGGGACTGGAATAGGGGGTGCTGTGCGTAAAAACAGTGATACACTGACAAATTATTGCAGCAAAAGTGTTGCGGACTTCTACCAGTTTTTGATGCTGACTATGGGTGCCTGCATCAGAAATTTAACCAGTTACACATTGAAAAAGATGACCGGATGTCTGAGCAACAGAGCTAGTTAAATAAAAATATTTACAATACAGTCTACAGTGGACCATGTTCTGAATGTTTCCATTTTGTGCATTTTTTTGATTGTAGACCTATTTCCTGTAGATATTTTTGGCATTAATTTCTGATAATTTTTTTGGGTTTTTCAGCAACAATTGAGCTGCTAACAAAAGTTCAGGCGGCCCTGACTGCCTCTTCCACGAGCCAGGACGAGAGCGAGGAGGCTGTCGTGGACTATTCGGACCTCTGGACGCCGAAGCCTTTCCAGGAGACGGATCACTGGTTTCTGATGACAGGTCTGTATCTGACACATTCACCACTGTGTTGTCTGTGCCCTTATTTCGCTTTTGCTGAAATCAGTTTTCCCTGCACGCTTCATGGCTTTTAGCCGAGTGGCAGGCATAGTAGCTCATATTGCATACAATGTTTACAGTGTATCTGAGTTGTAAGTGTGGTATTCGTGATTATAACCTTAGACTGTAATTAATAGGTATCGAATCCTGGCAGTCGCAAATTTTCAACTTGCCCCATTCGGTTAATTCAATTCCCAGTAGCTGCTAACGCAAAAAATATCTTTGTCTCAGTTTTATTTGGCATGCACTGATACTCCATAATTGTTTGAGAGCATGAACAGTGAAAATGACGAGAGGCCTTTGCAAAAGTGTAGATCTGGACATTTTGTTTAGAGAAAATAACTGTGACGTTGATACCAGTGATGACAGTGGAGTGGTTTGTGGCAAATCGAGCAACAATATCTTCTGTATTTTCATAGCTTTATCCCAAATGTAAACCTAGATTACGTTAAACATACCAGTTGTCCTTTCTTCATTTTCTTTATTTCATTCTTTACTTTATCTAACTATTTGTTGTCTTTCATTCATTCTTTATTGTATTTATTTATTTTCTCATTATTATTTTTTCCGTCATTTTGTCTAACTTTTGTCAAGAATATTCACTGAGTGAAAAGCTCAATGAATAAAATATCTTGCTTCGGCCACATCCTAAAGTTGTCTGAATAGTTTAGTGAATGGTCTCAGGAAATATATAAAAACAAAGAGTTGTTGTTGTTGTTGTTGTTGTTGTTGTTGTGGTCTTCAGTCTGGAGACTGGTTTGATGCAGCTCTCCACAATACCCTATCCTGAGCAATCCTTTTCAACTCAACATAAGAACGACAACCTAAATCAGTTTGAATCTGTTTACTGTATCCATCTCTTGGTCTTCCTCTGCGGTTTTTACCCCACACACTTCCCTCCAATGCTAAATTCACAATTCCTTGATGTCTAAGAATGTGTCCTACCAATCGATCCCTTCTTTTAGTCAAGGTATGCCAGAAATTTCTGTTCTCCCCAATTCTGTTCAGTACCATCTCATTAGTTACGCGATCCACCCACCTAAAATAAAATTAAATAAACAAAATAAATATACGTTAAAAAAAAATTAAATAAAATGCGTGCACACAAGTAGTATGCAAGACTGCACGTGATCGCACATTCATGCACCACTCAAAATAGGTGAGGTTTGGGATAGAGAGATCAGAACTGTAAGGTATGAGAAAAAAAGGGAAGTTGTTGTAGGTTGAGGCCTGGATGATTTCGGGATCGGAGAATGTATTGTAGGGATAACTCCCATCTGTGTCGTTCAGAAAAGCTGGTGGTGAATGGGAGGATCCAGATAGCCCAGGTTGTGAAGCAGCCAAACTTTGGCCAAAAACAAGGTGGACCACCCTGTGGCACACCATGCAGCGGAGCACATGCTCGATTTCAATGGCTGCTTCACAACCCGGGACATCTGGATCCTCCCATCCACCACCAGCTTTTCTCAACTGCACAGATGGAGTTATCCCTATAATACATTCTCCGATCCTGAAATCATCCAGGTCTCAACCTACGATAACTTCTCATTTTTTACGATACCTTACAGTTCTGATCTCTCTATCCCAAACCTCACCTATTTTGAGTGGTGCGTGAATAGGCGATTTTGTGTGTGTGTGTGTGTGTGTGTGTGTGTGTGTGTGTGTGTGTGTGTGTGTGTGTGTACTTGCAGTGTGCAAGCATTTTGTTTTATTTATTATTATTTTTTAATGTATATTTATTTTGTTTTTCTTCCCCTCCCCATTCCATTCCTAAGCTGCATCTCGTTACTCCCATCTAACCCATCCCCACCACCGTGACGTAACCTTCCTATTCCCTCTCCCCTCTCCTCCTTGATTTACTCGTCGCAGAGTGTGATTCAAAGTGCGGCAGCCGGAGGTGATGGTTGTATGACTGTGTTGTGTGCCTATGTGATTGCGTAATGTTCTGTTTTCTGAAGAAGGCTGTGGCCGATAGCTGAAAGTGTTGTACGTGTGTCTTTTTTGTATGTGCCTGTCGCAGCTTGTCACCACGTCTTTGTGATGATTTGTAAACTGTCCTTACTATATTAGTAACTTTAACTAAGTCATATGGCATTTGTATCTGACTTTAAAAACGTTTCAGACTAATAGTTAATAGTGTCAGTGCTAATGATTATACTTTGATTTTTTTCACAATAGTAAACATCATTTTATCTAAACTAGAAATACTCAGTTCAGTTACCTTATCAATACTAGAAATAAAACAGTACACAGAAAAGGTACACTAAACCCAGTTTTCTCCAGGCCATTGCAGGAGTGATTTCTTTGACGGAGTACCTTGGTTTCCCTCCTTGTGCCTCCATAATCTCAGCTTTACTGACCTCGTTGTCAATGTGTCATTAAACACTAATATTCCTTTAAATTTTTATTTTATTATATTTGTTTACTTTTTTTAATTTATATTTTTATTGAGCATTTCTGAAATTTCCCTGTTAGTTATGAGAAGTTTCCTTAATTTATGAGAATTCTACAATCTCAATTACAGAGGAAGGCGAAGATGCGGTGGCCGCCCTAACTGGGGAAGCGCCTCGAGTTGAAATAATCGAGCCGCCGGAGAAACCCGTCAAGTCGGAGATCTGCGTTATATCTGCTCCGAGCATCGTCGTCACTGTCGAGGCGGGCATCGGGACGCGGACATTGCCTATGATCATGCTGGAGATGTGCTTCCAAGGGGAGGCGAGGAACTGGAGCTCACAGGTGGGCCACGCAGTGCCGACGCTGCACCATTTGCTTGGAGAAGTGTCCATTATTTGGCCGTACCTTTTTGCTACTGAATGCCCTTCCCTATATCATCCAGCCTCCTTTATCCTGGCCTAAAGCGCAACAGCATTTAATGAGCTACTCGCTCCACCCATTATTTGTTGCATGCTCTTTTCTCGTATCTCTTTGTCTAGTGACGGATGTGCTAGTTGGGAAGAAAGAGGCATCGTGCCAGTGAGGTAGCTATTGTAGGGCTAGGCGGGGCAGTGCCCCGGGGCCCTTGAGCTTGAAGAGCCCCTCAGTCTCCGTGAGCGATGTTCGACAAAAGTTATAGTAGTGTGTCGATTTTTTTACTCTCCCATCCTCTCCACAAACAAAGTTTCGTACAGTAGCCTCACTGGGCCACTGGGTGACCTACATGTGACATCACTTGATGACACTGCTGACTGGCCGAGTCGCCAGTCGCTGTGTGTACAATTCGGTTGGCATAGCAGTAGAAGTAGAGACAGCATCAAAGCTGCTCACAGTAGCAGCTGCGCCTTCCGAGTGTCGCTCGACACATTGTGAAGGATCGTGCGCCTCCAGATACTGTATAAATACATTCACTCTACAGTACTTCTTATTGGAAAATAGAAGTGTACAGTTCGATTAACCGAATAAACTGGTTTTCCGAACATCAGTGTCCCCCAATTACTTCACATAAGCGACGTTTTACTGTACATAATATTTAATTGTATGAAGGATTTTCGACTTTTAAGTTTTTGAACCCTGACCGAGAAACCTCAAAAGCACAAAAGTGAAATGAAAAAAGTATTCCCACCTCAGAATGTAAACATAAAATATGTGGAACCTGCCACCGTTAGCATGTTGTCGGTTGAAGTTGTAGTTGCCATTGCTGCCAATCTTTGCGAAATAAGTCAGTGGCGCTGAATTATGAGCAGTGTGTTTGAAAATACACAGTTTGACCACATCTGAATATGAAGTCTCTACAGTGTATTATCACAGAACGGTATTATAATAGTACCTCAACTGTTTGTGTAGTGAATTTCCCCAGTGGAGTGCTCCTTAATCATAAATCCCAATGAAGTGCTGTAACCACGTGCACTCTGAAATTCGTGCAAGGAAAAAGAAAATATGGATAGTGGATGGTTTTGTGGGATGCATTACTGGTTCGTGCATCATCAGTGAAGCAAAAAACAGCTCAATTGGTGATATGTAGCCGCAGTGGAGTAGCCGAGCGGTCTAAAGCGTCTCGCTGCGTAGCGCGCGGTTGCTCGCCGTGGAGGTTCGAGTCCTCCCTGGGGCATCGGGGGGTGTGTGTGTGTGTGTGTGTGTGTGTGTGTGTGTGTGTTGTCCTTAGCTTAGTTTACCTATGTTTAAGTAGTTTGTAAGCTACGGACTGATGACCACGCAGTTTGGTTTGATAGATTTACCAACATTTGAATATTTTTTGGTGATATGTATGGCTGTATCCATTGGATTTAGATATGGAGGGAATTAAAAGATTACCAGATGCGTTAATCATAGTAATTACTGCCTTCGTTGGCTTTCTTTCCCACATAAGAGACCCTTACACAGTAAAACTTTTGTTTGCTTGAGAGATTTTTTATTGGTGACATTGCGGCATAATTTGTCTTATTGTTGTCTTATTTGAGCGTACACGGAAGGGTGTGCTTTAAACTCCACGTGAACAGCAGGCTGAAGACATAATCAGGAAACCTGAAAATATACATAGTGGCAGGGGGCCATGTTTTCTTGGTTTAGTAATGATTCTTCATTGTTTATTTTTTACCAGCTTCTGCCTGAGAGTCCATTCACCTAGTATGGAGCAACTTCGAAAATTATCCCATTGGGTCGTTTTATTTGTATGTGCTACCAGGTTACAACTCTATTCCTCTGCAAAATGTCATCCAAGTCCCAAAGTAATTTTTGCGTGAAAGCATTACAAACTAACTAATTTTAACTGTTATAATTATATTAGAGAGTATGATTGAATACTATCTGCTGCGAGACACATAATAATTTACTTAGTAGTTTTTAGGTTTCCGTTATTGTCTTCCAGTGGGCAGTAAGGAGCTGATGATGAAGTAGTTTTGCATCTGTATAGTTTGTGTAAGGAGGGCTCTAATCTCATTTTTGCCGCAGGGCCCACGGTGATATAGTTACACCACTGCACCCTGCAGGACAATGTTTGCAGATGACATTGCAATCTGTGAACCCACCTGAGAGGAACTTCAAGATAAGCTGGAAGACTAGAGGGAAGCCTTGTATGAAGGAAGACTGGGGTTTAGCAGGGTATAAGTAGAATGTGTGTACAAAGTATGGAGATGATCTATACATTAACTGGCAAGGGAACAACTAACATTGGCCAAGTGATGGATACTTAGTGAATGAATGAACTGAAGAAACTGGAGTACTGTGTGATAAGGTTAGCTACAGAATTAAAGGAAAGCTCTGATGAGGCTTGCGATGCTCTTTAGTGGAGAAACTTGGCCAATCGCAAAAGACCAGGAGAGAAAGATTAAAGTAGCAGAAATGAAAACGTTCAGGTGGATGAATGGAGTTAATATGATGGATATAATGAGGATGGGTCTACGAAAGAGGTAGATTGGCTGGCCAGTACTTACCTCAGTTCTGTACTGCCGATACTGACACACACAAGACAAAAGAAAAGCAAAAAAGGAAGGAGATCGAGAAAATAGGAAAAGCTTTTTGTCAGGTAGGAGAGTAGGAAAGAAAACAGGAACAAAGAACATAAGGGGAGGTTATTCACGACCTAGGCCACAGTCTAACATACACAGTCACGACACTCTGTCTGATTTTTGTTATACAATATGGCAGTAGCGATCAAAGTGGCTGGTGAGCTACGTTTCTGAATACGATACTGGACAAGTGCAAATAGTATTGTATATATTGATTTTAACATTCTTTGTACATTGGGGAATGTATGTAGTGCTGTAAAAGTACGTAATAACTTAAAATAGTTCCACATTTCTCTTTCTTAGGTTTTATAAGATATCTGACAATTTATGAAACAGTACATTACAGGACAATTTTCTTACAATTATCTTGTAATGTACAGGCTTGTACTGAAGAATGTAATTTTCTACTAAAATAGAAATGGCTAGGAAACACCAGAAGACCTGCCTTTCGGCAGAAAAATGTCACTTTTCCACTCTGCAACATTAAGGTTTCATCACTACAATTCCAGTCAAATCGGCGAGTGTTGATCATAGGAAACGTGCACAGAATGCAATATCTACAGCATTTAATGTACCAAATTAGACACCACAGCTGTAGCTGAAGGAGAAACATTACAGATGTGGCAATAAAATCACAAAATCAATTAAAACTGTTTCCCAACAAAGAGCAACCCAATTTCTCAATCTTCGCTTCAGCTGAACCACAAACAGCAAGAATCTTCAAAATATTTTCTTCTCAAGCTAAAGTAATTACATTTAAAAATATTCAGTGTACAAGTAATATGAGTGAAGTTTAAAAATGTCCAAATCATCAGACTTCCTACTGAATTGATTTGCATAGTAACTGCCTGCATTGTAATGACAGGCCATAATAGAAATTTGTTTTTCTCTAATGTTCACATTCTATTTATTTTCACTTGAATAAGCAGCAAATATGCACATACTCATAACTATTTTTTCTGTATGAAGTTGTTCTTTATACCCTCAAATCAGTGGAATTAGACTGTTTTCCAATTAATTGCCTGATTATGTATGTCTCTTGTATTTTACTAATGCTCAGAACATAAAATTTACAAACTATTTGGTTAATTATATAGAAAAGTTCTTATAAATAAACATTAGTCTAAGGCCGGTTTGCCCACCAATAGGAGCGCTAGTATTTTTGCAACTGTCAGTTGCTTAAAACTAAGAGTTTCGCGACTGTACATGTTAGACTGTGACCTAGGCCATGAGGTGATGCTGGGTGATGCGTGGAAGTCAGAGATACGGTATGTTAAGTAATGAGGATATATCAAGCAGCAAACCGAAGTGAACCGAATGATGCTGAGTAGGGGATGGTGGAAGGGGGTTAGGTAAATGAGATTTAGTTTTTGTGCAGCATCGGGGCTGACTGTGTTATCGTTACCGTGATGCGGGAATGACAAATTGTCTTGCCACAGGTGTGTCAACATGCCTCCGTAGTATCGTAAAGGGATTCTCCCCGTGGCACATATTCACGTTGAACTAATTATTCAGAGACAGTGGAAACTATCAGCTCAGCTTCGACATTTGTCTTGCTGAGCTGTTATTGCTCTTGGAGAAACTTTCCTAACCCGTTGTAAAGCTTGATCGTTGGTCTCAACACGGTAATCTGCATCATTTGGTGTCTCTGTAATTGACTTCTTGAATCTCACAAAAATTTAATGCTCTAACTCTGGTATCTGAAAATTGTGAACTGTGCAAAACAACACTCTATGTGATGCACAGGGTGTCTACTGCAGCATGAATGTTAAAAACACAGTGCAACATATAGCTTGCTTTTTTTTTTTTTTTTTTTTTTTTTTTTTTTTTGTCAACAAGCCTGTGCTTTTCATAAGTTAAATTATCTCTATTTTTGTACATATTTTTCCTACCAGGAATGTTTCCCTCTATTATATATGCACCTATTCTTGTTCCTTTTGTCAACTTCAATTACCGGAATGCTGATGCCTCCTACTGCAGCACGAAGCACAAAAGGTACATGCATGTGACGAAATAATTGTATGTTGACCATGGTTTAACACAGTAGTAATCCACCAATCTCGTAAAACAGGATTACATCACAAGATGACATTAACACCCACAGCAACGATAAAAAGTCACGTATTTTTCTTACCACTACACGTTGTCCGTAGTCTCTTCTTATTGTTGAACTAGGTTTAACAAAAATTTTGTACTGAAACAAGGATAACTTGTAGCACATTGTTATGGTTTAAACTATACATAGTGTGTTAACTATGATGTTAATTATCTTGAGGGAACTGATAACACAGCTGTTTAGTCCCTTTAAAACATTAACAACAACAACAACAATTACCTTACAAAAGATGGGTTGTAGTCTACTGTTTTCAAATATGATTGTCTTTGATTTTTCATTGCCTGAAAGATTGTATTACTTTGAATTAAAGTGATTGTTTGATAATAGTGGACTTGCAGGGAGAAATAATTTAATTTAAATTTTTAAGCTAATACACAGTAAAGGAATGAACGATATTTTCTCCCTCCGACAGAGAGTGTGCGCCGATACAAAACTTCCTGGCAGTTTAAAAATGTCTGCCGGACCAAGTTTGGAACCAAAGACGTCTTTGCCACTCTACCCACTGGCCTACCCTAGCACTCCTCATGACCCGGTCCAGCACACCTTTTACTCTGCCCGGAAATTTCAGTAAAGGAATGCCCCCCCCCCCCTCCTTCTCAAAGTGGTTCACTAACAAATTCTTTTAGCTGATGGTTGTACAGAATGCTCAAAAGTATAATCGTAGGATCCATTGGAGCAACTGCCCTCCAGTGTTTACACTAAATCAAATAGGTGCAAGTAGTATATTAATACATATCCAACTAACAAAATACACATTCGAAAAATTACACTTGATCCTTAAAAAAACTGGTGGAAATAACAGGAATTTAAAGTTTTGTTTGGAGTAGACAACCCAGATACAACACTGAACGATGTTGGTTGTTGTTGTTGTTTTCAGTCCGGAGACTGGTTTGATGCAGCTCTCAACAATACCCTATATTGAGCAAGCCTCTTTAACTCCACATAAGAATGGCAACCTACATCTGTCTAAATCTGCTTACTGTATCCATCTCTTGGTCTTCCCCTGTGGTTTTTACCCCACACGCTTCCCTCCAAGGCTAAATTCACAATTCCTCGATGTCTAAGAATGTGTCCATCCCTTCTTTTAGTCAAGGTATGCTAGAAATTTTTCTCCCTAATTCTGTTCAGTACCTCCTTATTAGTTACGCGATCCACCCACCTAATATTCAGCATTCTTCTGTTGCACCCATATTTCAAAAGCCTCAATCCTCTTCCTGTCCGCACTGTTTATCGTCCGTGTCTCACTCCCATATAAGGCAACACTCCATACAAATGCCTTAAGAAAGGACTTCCTTAGTCTTAAATCAATATTCGATGTTAACAAATTTCTCTTTTTCAAGAATGCTTTTCTACCCATTGCCAATCTACATTTTATATCCTCTGTACTGCGACCATCATTTGTTATTTTACTGCCCAAGTAACAAAACTCATCTACCTCCTTTATTGCTTCGTTTCCCAATCTAATTCCTTCAGCATCACCTGATTTCCTTACACTTCACTCCATTACCCTAGTTTTGCTCTTGTTAATGATCATCTTATATGCACCTTTCAGCACACTGTCCATTCCATTCAACTGCTCTTCCAGGTCCTTTGCTGTCTCCTACATAATTACTTTGTCATCGGCAAAACGCAATGTTTTTAATTTTTCACCCTGAACTTTAATTCCTTCTCCAAATTTCTCCTTGCTTTCCTTTATAGCTAGCTCAATGTACAAATTGAATAACATTGGAGAAAGGCTACAACCCTGTCTTATTCCCTTCCCAACCACTGCATCCCTTTCATGCCCTTCAACTGTGACAAGTTGTAAATAACCTTACGCTCCTTATATTATACTCCTGCTTGCTTCAGAACTTGAAAGAGTTTATTCCAATCAATATTGTCAAACGGTAAGTGACAGGTATTCTGTAATGAAACTTCTAGCAGTTACGTACGTGACACGAGTGTGCGAGGGGATTCTGACTGCATTCGACTTAAAAATTGCGAGTGTTGTGGAACTTTTTTTGAACAGAGCTGGTACGCCGGTGTGTGCTGTTGCAGCTGTACGTGGACAGCAACCTGAGCATGCAGATGGCGTACTACAACAGCTACCTGGCCCTGTGGGAGCCGCTGATTGAGCCGGTGGAGGTGCTGCGGGACGGCAGGCCATCGCACTCGCTGTGGGAGCTGCGCGCAGAGGTGACGTATATGACTGGAGGACAGATTAGATTAGATTCGACTAGTTTTTCGTTCCGTAGATCCGTGTTGAGGAGATCCTCCTGGATGTGGAACATATCAAGAAACAAAATTTACACCTTGAATAATAGATAATACTAATAGTATAAATAAATGATATGAATACTATAGAGGAAAAAACTCCTAACAGGAAAAATATATGTAAAAAAAAAATAGATGAAGTCTACTTACCAGGCAAAGGAGCACAGGCAGTGATAGTAACAAATAAACAAACACACACACACACACACACACAGACACACACACACACACACACACACACACACACACACACACACACACACACACACACTTTACACAGACGCAAACACACCTAGGCAGACATACTATAGAAACCAAAGAAGTTAAGAAGTTAGAGATGCCACTAGAGGCAGAGGCTCTGTCCAGAGAACCGATTCAAAGATGTTAAAGATGGTAAGCGGGAATTCAAATTTAGCGGAGGTTGAGACCATGTGGACAATGGGAAGAGAGAATATGCTGAAGGGCTAGTTCCCATGTCTGGAGTTCTGAAGGATTGGTGTCGGTGGGAAGTATCCAGATAACCAGGACGGTGTAACACTGTGCCAAGATGTGCTGGCCGTGCACAAAGACACGTTTAGCCACAGGTTGATCCTCATTACCAACAAACACTGTCTGCCTGTGTCCATTCATATGAATGGACAGTTTGTTGCTGGTCATCCCCACATAGAATGCTTCATAGTGCAGGCATGTCAGTTGGTAAATCACCTCCGCTAAATTCGAATTCCCGCCCACCATTTTTAACATCTTAACATCTTTGCCTCAGTTCTCTGGACAGAGCCTCTGCCTCTAGTGGCATCTCTAACTTCTTAACTTCTTTGGTTTCTATAGTATGTCTGCCTAGGTGTGTTTGCGTCTGTGTAAAGTGTGTGTGTGTGTGTGTGTGTGTGTGTGTGTGTGTGTGTTACTATCACTACTTGTGCTCCTTCACTTGGTAAGTAGACTTCATCTATTTTTTTACATATATATAAATGATCTGATGGACAGAGTAACTTGTAATTTGCAGCTGTTTGCTGAATGGTGCTGTGGTGTTTGGATAGGGGGGGATTCATCTTTGACTGTAATAGCATACAGAATTACTTGGGCAAAATTTCTAGTTGGTGTGAAGAATGGCAGCTAACTGTCATAGAAAAATGTAAGCTGATGCACTTGAGTAGGCATATATTTAGGCATAACATTGTAGAGCGATATTAAATGGAACAAACATGTAAGGACAGGTGTCAGTAAGGTGAACAGCTGACTTCGCTTTATTGGGACAATTTTGGGAAGATGTACTTCATCTGTAAAGGATACCAAGTATAAAATGCTTGTACGACCACATCTTGAGTATTGCTAAAGTGTCTGGGACCCTCAGCAGTGCTCATTTTGCATGGAAAGTTTACAGAGAATGATCTTTCTCTGCACTAGCATGGTTTAGTGTCTTACAACTTCTTTTTGATAGCTGTATTTAAAATTAGTTTGTTACATCGTAGTGTCACCTCTGACCGTGTGTCGGAGATTAGGACTTGTAGAATTCTCCCTGAGAGAGGTCTACTACGAAGATCAAATACGTATATCTTACTAATAAAATATTCTTGGTACTCAGAGTCCTCTTCTTACGTTGGTTTTCTCTTCTTCCAGCTGATTCTCTGCATTATTTGAGGATAAGACGCATCAAACAGATTGCAGCAGAAGGAGAAATATAATGATTATTCTCTCATGACCAATCATGTACTTGAAATCATAGTTTAAGTTAAATAACAACTGTAATGGCATTTATTACATCTTTGTGCAATATGATACATGAACAGCTTAGCAGCATTCAGAACATGTCTTAACACAATGCATTCACATCAAAGAATCCTGAATAACCTCAACTGTATATAACAAAAGAAGATAAATAGTTTCTCCATACAGATTAACCTTCACTACTTGTTTATCCCATGACAGGTAGATCTTCCTGTCCAGCCACAGGAAGTATTCTCCACAAGGCTGCATTCCCTTGCTCTTGAGTACCTGCGCACACAAGTGCATGACATTCAGTTTCTGTTCACCTTTATTTTGAATTGATTTCTGCTGAATCCGCACATTTCAAGGCAGGATACAGATGCAGTGTAACTTCACATTGTTTGTTACACAAACTCACTTCAATGACTTAATTATATCCATAATGGATGTGAGGTCGCGGTTGTATACTTAATTATTTTGTCAAGTAGGCTCAACCACAGAGATAAACTATACAAGAATCTTAAAACCTGAGACAGTAAAAATCTAAAACTTAATAAAAGAAAACGTGGTTACTTCCCTTGTAACCGTGACTACGCAGAAAGGTCCTCAGCATACTGTGCTTCGTCTGTTTTGAAACTTGATGAAGCACAGTATGCTGAGGACCTTTCTGCATAGACACAGTTACAAGGGAAGTAACCACGTTTTCTTTTATTACGTTTTAGATTTTTACTGTCTCAGGTTTTAAGATTCTTGTATAGTTTATCTGATGAGGGCTTGACCCTTGAAACATGTCATATTTTAGTGTTTTTACAAGATCCCTGTGGTTGAGCCTACTTGACAAAATAATCACTTGAGAGAGTGTGTGAGAGAAAGAGAGAGAGAGAGAGGGGGGGAGGGGGGGGAGTGTTTTTTCGTATGCCTGTGTATGTGTTTGTATACTTGATTATTACATTGCATTAGATAACCAATGTCTGGTATCAATAGGTTCAACCCATCTGGTTGACAGCATCCATCTCCTTGTTTTATTAGAAATTATGCTCAGTAATTTAATTGGAATGTTAAAATGTATTCTTATTTGCTTTCTTCTTTTACTGTAGCGTTAGAACTGTAATTTCTCTTTGAATGACACAAAATAATATATTCAAACATTACAGGTGACAATGAATTCCGCTGAGCCCGTGCAGAGCCCGGCATCCACAGAGGATGTGGAGGAAATACCTTTCCAACCGCCAGCCATGACAATAGATATCACTTCAAAGGTACGTAGTGACCTGTCGTTGACAGGCTATCGCAATGTATTGCAAAAAAATGAACAGTCAGCATTTTAGTAATCAGTGTGAAATAAAGAGTCTAATGTCAAACCACCTTGAAGAAGATGGCAGAAGGTATTTAGCATTTTAACATATATTACTATTGTAAGGCTATTTTCTGCTTGTGTTGTGTGGGAAGGAGGACATCTTACACACCTATGGGCTCTCCACAATTTGTCTGATCTGGTCTTCACTGTATGTACAAGAGAAATTCAAATTGATTATATTGGACTCCATGAGATACATTAGAGATAAACTGTTCTTATCAGTTCCAAACAACATAACTGTTATCACATACTAGCTGTAAACATAGTGTTGCCCTCATATTTATTTCAATCTGCTCTTTTTGTTTGGATTTGAAGTGTGGCAGCTGGAGCTGACGGTTGTACAACTGTGTTGTGTGTCTGTGTGACTGTGTGAGTGTTCTGTTGTCCGAAGGAGGCCATGGCCGATAGCTGAAAGTGTTGTACATGTGTGTCTTTTGTATGTGCCTGTCACAGCTCGTCGCCACGTCTTTGCGGTGAGTTGTAAACTGTCCTTAATGTATTACTAGCTTAAACAACACATTTTTTGGTTTTATTCTGCTTCTAGGTATAAGCTCTTCTGTGTGTCCTAGAGCTTCTTAGATGTAGCATCTCAAACACCCTGTGTTTGCCCAGAACCTGCAGGGACAGTGTTCCCTGGGCAGTTACTAGTATTAAAGAACTTAATACCCCATAAATAATCGATTAGAGCTCGACGTGTAGTGAAACTTGTTATGCTACAGACTGTCTATTTGTCGGGTGTGAATAGTTTGACAGAATTGTCGTTTCAGGACAACCTGGAGCTGACTGTGAGCAAAACGTGCCTGGAGGTGTTGAGCAACCTGGGCAAGGCGTTCCAGTCGGCGGTGTCGGGGCAGCTGCCGCCGCGCCACGAGCAGACGCCGCCCTTCATGGTGCGCAACGACACCGGCCTCACCGTCACCCTCATGCTCGAAGAAGGCCCGTTCGAGGTGTGCAATGCTCCAGTTGACTGTTGGTGTTGATGATGATGATATCAGTGTCTTCTGGTTGAAGGCTGGTTTGGTGTCGCAATCAGCCCTACTCTGTGCTGTGCAAGTCTTTTCCCCTTTGCATAATTGCTGCAACCTAGATATGTGAAGTGTTTATAAGAATGACCAGATTTTGGACAGTAGTAATGATGAAACATGGGAATGTGTGGTGTTTGAGTGGGTGTGGCTTGTGGGGAGGGTGAGTCATGTAAGGCACTAAGTCTGCACTTGCTAGGCCCCTTAATTACTATATGGCTTCTTAAGGAGCATTCAAAGATGGCTCGAGTTGTATTATGAAAATGTATTGTTGTTAATTCCATAGTGGGCGTGATAAGTTTGAGCCATTTTTCATGGCCAGAGCAGTTGTAGTGTTACGACCATGTATCTCTTCTTCTGAGGACACTACAAAATATATATTACGTACGTCCTTATATCTTTCTCGGTATATGTTATTGAGTTTGCTCCTAGGAGAATGAGGCCCAGCTAGTCTGTTCCTCAACCTAGCAGCTCTTTTCTTTTCTTTTTTTTTAATATATTTGTAATGTCTATGGGAAAGAGATTCAAACAGATTGAGTGCCAGATAGGAGGATTGAAGTTAGAACAGGTAGACAGTTTCAAGTACCTGGGCTGTATTTTCTCACAAGATGGCAACATAGCAAAATAACTGGAATCGAGGTGTAACAAAGCTAATGCAG
Organism: Locusta migratoria; assembly: GCA_026315105.1. Classification (NCBI taxonomy): domain Eukaryota; kingdom Metazoa; phylum Arthropoda; class Insecta; order Orthoptera; family Acrididae; genus Locusta; species Locusta migratoria. The sequence continues at coordinate 55,565,077 of CM048754.1, read as the reverse complement.
TGAGTGGTCAGCTAAGATCTACTCTCTTCTGCAAGAAGGAAGTAAGTACCGAGACTAAGTTAGCAGTGCACCGCTCTATCTTTCGACCAATTTTGTTGTACGGGAGTGAAAGTTGGGTGGATACAGGTTACCTTATTCATAAGGTAGAGGTTACAGATATGAAAGTAGCAAGAATGATTGCAGGTACCAATAGATGGGAACAATGGCAGGAGGGTGTCCATAATGAGGAAATCAAAGAAAAACTGGGAATGAACACCATAGATGAAGCAGTTAGAGCGAACAGACTGAGATGGTGGGGTCATGTTACACGCATGGGAGAAGCAAGGTTACCTAAGAGACTCATGAGCTCGGCAGCGGAGGGTAAGAGGAGTCGAGGTAGATCGAGAAGAAAGTACTTACATTCAGTGCAGAATGATTTTGAAGTAAAATGCATAACATCAGATGAGGCATCAATGTTAGCATTGAATAGGGGATCATGGAGGAATTTTATTAGGCATCAGACACTCATATCAAAAGTTGTTCAGGACGAGAGAGCAGCACAAAATGTTTTTTTTTTTTTCAATATTGTACTAATCTTCTTCAAATAAATTAAAGTTGTAATTAACAAATGACAGTACTAATTTATTGTACTGCAGAATACAATCCCCTAATCACTGACTTATTTTGTAATATGTCTCCCTGTATAATTATAAGTACAGTTCCACTCTCTAATAGTCTCTCTCTCAAAATACAATAATATCAATAACTGAAGTAGCACAGTTTTCTGTCTTTCTCTGACTTTTTAGCACGGAACACTTATTAAGCCAAGGAATCCATGCTCTCATCTCTGTGGCACTTATTCATCACAGGTTGGCAAACCTGCATAATCACTCTTCTTACCATAGTAGGTGTCACCAGGTACTCTCACCTAGAAAGACAGAAAACCCTAGGCAGAAGTTTGTCCCCAGCTATTCTAAATCTCTTAAATTAATAAATACAGTTGTCTTGAGTCGGTAAGCAGGAATGTAGTGTCACTTGTTACACTTCACAGTGAGATGAGCGCCCACTTGCCGCACCACCAGTGCTGATGCTGCAAAGTAGGCACTGATGGTGACGAATGGTAAGCTTTTTTCGGATCTTTTATACTGGTAGCGGAGCTGGGAGTCGCTCCCTGTGTTACTAGCCAGGGCACGCGTCGGATCGGTCTCAAAGAGACGCAGGACTCCCACACTTCCTTCCCCTGTGTAGTTCCTGTATTCCTTCTCTCAAATAAATCACTTCAGTGACAGTTGTGACTTTATCATCCTGACATTGTACACCTATCCTGTAGCCCACAATCCTAGCTCAGCCATTCTGTACAGAGTATAGCTTTGTGAAACCTAGGGCTTTGTTGTTAACATTAGATTGGTCTGGTAGTGAGTATCTACAGTGCAAGACAGTGTGTACTATACTTCACAAGAATAGTGCTGTTATAAGGGTGGCCCCATAAGTGCCCAACCCAACAAGGAAAACACACAATCTCCTTTCAGATCTATAAACTTTCCCCAGCAATGTTCAATAAGTTCCATACCCTTCTTGTCTAACTCCACAAAATAGCCATTAACTGTCGAAATCACATCTTCATTTTTTGGAAATCTTCGACCTTCGAACCCGTTTTTCAAGTTTGGGAACGGGGGGGCTAAATCTGACGAATAGGGTGCTCGAGATAGCAATTCAAACTATGTCGTGAATTTTGGCTATTGCAATAAAGGACTTGCGAGCTGGTGCATTGTCCTGAAGAAACAATACTTTCTTCTGTAATGTAACGATGGAATGGTCGTTACACAAGTTATAAGATTCCCGACAGAAGATAGTTGCTATCGACCATTTATTAACGAAACAGAAAACTGTGCGCCCGTAATATTGTTTGCAGGGTGCAAGAAAAGTTAAAGCAAGAATCCAAGTGATGACTTTGGAAACGGAAGTGACGCACAGTGAATAACAGTGCTCCACCTAAGAATAATTAAGATGCTGCACAGACATTGCAAGAGAAATGATGTAATCTTTTTTACATTGGTTTTTTCGTTTTATCTTTATTAAGGGACATACTGTGAAATTCTGACGGAAACCAGTTCCGGACTTTACTCATTATGTATTTATGTATTCAACATTGTAAGAATGAATTTAGTGTTATAATACACGTCTTAAGATGAAAAAAGTCTTGAATTAATTGTAGTATCAGTTTGAAGTGTTTTTTTCTCAAAGGTTTTTTCATCCCTGCAAGACGAAATGAAGTCCTATGCATTTGAGTGGATAGAGGAAACCGACTAGAGAGTTCCTCAAACCATCCATTCAGTTATCCGAAGGCGACCGTGCCATATGGAAGACTATACGAGTGGTATTTTGAGTGACAAACAGAGTAAGAGCCAGGTTGGCTATCGATAGACGTTATATCGACTATTTATAAATGCTTCGAACTCCACTCATAAAAGTATTTTGTCACACTAAGAGAAGTATGTCACAGTGCATGTCTTGCCCAAATGCAGCTGTTTTTGTTTGATTTGCCCAAATATTGCAATAAATTCACATAATACTTGCCATTAATAGTTTTTCATTGTTGAAGGTAACCAATGAGAATTATCCCACGGGCATCACAAAAAAGACACCGTGTCCTTGCCTGCAGAAAAAATGGTCTTCCCCTTCTTGCCAAGTACTCAAGTGAAACATCTTCACAGCACTGTTTTTGCTCAAGTGTGAACAAATATGGCACAAATCTTGCTTACAGCTTTCTCGTATCCAAATTTTCCGATAATATGCAGTGTACCACACTTATTGAAATACATACTGTCAACTGGCGATCATCCGTTACCGTTTATTTATTTTAGTTTCATCATCATTTATGGAGTCGTATCATTTGGTCGACCACTGAAATGCTCTTCTTGGCAGGTCGTATGGCCCCATTTAAACTCTGGTTCCCCAATATAGTACGGAGGAGACGACTCGTCTAAAGCAGAAAATAGCTCGGCTTTAACCCCTTCAGTCTGGAATTATTTTAAAAATAGAATAAAATCCACTCTTGTACTTTTTCATGTCTATAAGACCCTATCTATTGTATATTTGAGCAAAATTAAAAATTTTTGTACTTAGTTTCCAAAATAAATTAAAAAAAAAAAAGGTCAAATAAATTGGACGCCAGGCCTGGAAGGCAGTTAAGGATGTGAAATAAGTAGTCAACAGTTACATTTGTCACACCATATTTATTGTGTAACTTATATCGCAAAGTAGATTTGTGTAAAATTCATGAATTAATACATAAAATAATTTGAACTACTGATATCATGTCTGACACGCTCTTCAATGGGTCTGCCGTGCTTACTGTTTTCTACTGTAGCAGGCCATTCTGATAACAGATAGCAGCAAGAAGCACGAAACTAAAAGTGGCAGATGTCCAGTAAACACGCCACTGGGTCTCATACTGAAGCAAAATTGTGTAGTGTTATAAAAGTAATAAAAAATGGATGTCCAGAATATTGGACACCAGGTCTGAAAGAGAGAATGTTGGTTGCACTGAGGTTTTAAAATTTAATAAATGAATATAAATATTGTATCTCATAATGATGACAAATTTTCTTTGTTTTCATTAGTTTCCTCACAAAGTTCACTATAGCTGATTGCCAAACAAATACTAAACACAATATGGCATCTTCGAAGATCATATACTTTCTAATCCGGAGATGTTTTTCAACGACTGCCATCTCTCAGCCAGTCCAGGTACTAATAGGACCACCCTCGTACACACACCATGTTTTACTTTTAGGTGGTAGAGTTCAGAGGCGTGAGTGAGGCGGAACAGGTGGGGTCAAAGCCATGCCCCTGCAGTGCTGGTACCATAGATGACAAAATCACAAGTTGCACAAATCACTTAAAATGTTGTTCAAATACAAAACTGCAAAGTTGCAAGCTTTTGGAACAGAGTTCCTTCTTCAGGCTGGAGAGAAGGAAAGAAAAAAAAATCGCACCAATGTGTTTTATGGCCCTCTTTAGATTTGTAGTTTCATAAGTTTTAGCAAACATTTTGGTCCAAAATAATAATCTAAATAATAAAAAAATTACCTGGTGGCATAAACAAGTATAAAAAATACAAAACAGATGACTTCCCCAAAGGACAGGCTCGTCGACAGACACAAATAAAATCACACAGGGAATGACCAGCAACAAACTGTCCATTCACATGAACGGTCACAGGCAGACAGTGTTTGTTGGTAATGAAGATCACCCTGTGGCTAAACATGCCTTGGTGCACGGCCAGCACATCTTGGCACAGTGTTACACCGTCCAGGTTATCTGGATACTTCCCACTGACACCAACCTTTCAGAACTCCAGAGATGGGAACTTGCCTCAAGTTGTATCTCTGTCCAACTTCTTTGCTTTTTAGAAACGTCTGTCTAGGTGTGTTTGCATTTGGATGTGTGTGAGTGTATGTGTATTTGTTTACCTTTTTTTTCCTTCTACTCCTGGGATTGGAATGACTCCTTTTCCACTTCCTTAAAACCCATATCCTTCCCTTTCTCCTCTCCTTTCTTCCTCTTTTCCTGAAGAAGCGACCAACGATTGTGAATGTGTGTTTGTGTGTGATTTTATTTGTGTCTGTTGACGAGCCTGTCCTTTGGGTACGTCATCCGTTTTCTATTTTTTATATTAATAAAAAAATTATGGTGATAAGATTACGACTCTACTATTGTGGTAATACCTATGCACCTAACACATAATATTCTTTCTAACCGTATTTTAACAATTACATGATGTTTGAGTTTAGCTTTGACAAGCATACTCCTTTTGAACTATTATTTTAATATCTCTCCCACATTTTCATTATATTTTTCCATTAAAATATTATCGCCTGTCTTGCCTTGGTAGTTCAAAGTTTATTTTCTTTGCCTGTACTGTTTACAAATGACTGTAGGCTGGAACAAACATAGAGTACGTTAGGCGATCGGTAGGCGACATGTGACCAAGGCGGCTGCCCGTTCCAAACGAGGAAATGGACTCACCGACGTCAGAGTCAAGTAAGTGGGAACCACAACGTCTCGCACAAGCTCTACCCAGATAAATGTGGACTGCACCGGTAGAGTGTTCTAACTTGGCTTCTTGAAAACTGAAAATTATGCACACCTTCTTCCAAAGTACTACTATAAGTTCACGATTCGTACAGTAGTTGTTGGAAAAGGTAGGAGGCATGTCTTGGCCTCGAGTTAAGTGTACTGCAGGATGAGGATTGGTTGCTTACCACAGTGCTTGAACATTACTCTTTAATGCTCTCTAAGATGAGGGATTTTAATGAACGGAGTAGGCAGCTTGTTCAGTGGACTTAAAACAGATTTAACATGTCTGGGATGCACATGGCAGATACATTACAGCCAGAGCGGCACCTCCTACAACGGTTGCAGAGCTGGAGATTGCACTCGTGGAAGAACGGCCAAATATCTTTAGAGAGCTGACCGTTCGTGGCCACAGGTGTGCAATTGGACTGGGCATCCGAGGTCATCTAGAGGGCAACGAGACCGACTTTCTCACTAATACGGTAGCCTCGCAGTGCCTCTCCCTGAGTAAACCTCGAGTAGAAAGTGTACTGTATCACACACAAATTACAATTTTAACCAAAATCTGAATAAAATATGTCACCATACGTGTGCTGCGTTTCACCTGTTTTGTGCAGTGTGTTTTACTGCAGGTGCTGTCTGCAGGTGGTGGGGCAGCCGGGCCCGGAGGGCTACCGGCAGGCGATGCTGGAGTCTGGCGCGGTGGCATGCCTGTGCCTGCAGAGCGGCGAGGAGCCCACCACGCTCAGCGGCAAGCTCAGCCTCGTGCCCGTCGGCTCCGCCACGACGACCCCCGACCGGCAGGGCGGCGCGCCCGCCGCCCGCGACAGGATGCTCGCCGTCAAAGTCAGGGTGAGTCTGCCCCTAGCGAGCGCGTTTACGGGCGTTACGTGCGCCTACAGCGGAGCGACAGATCCGTGTACAATCTAATTACGTGATTAGTAGCAAATGGGTTGAGCATATAGCCATTTAATCTGGGATATTACCGCAGACAGGTGTACAGTCGCAACACCGCAACCAATTTTTGTTATACGCCACGACGGCAGCATTCCGAGTGGCTGGTGAGGTATGTTTTGGAATACATTGGAGGAGTGCGTGTATAGTATTGTTCGAATTGATTTTAATATACTTTCTACAACAGGGAAAATACGTAGTGCCATGAAAAATCGGTAATAACTAGAAAATAACTCCACATTTAATGTTTGGTTGTGTGGCCATATTCTGCAGCAGCTGTTAAAATTGATTATAAGAGGTAATCTGTCTTATGCTGACTGCAATTAAGAGATTTATTTTACACCAGATGCTTTTCACTTTTTTATTTTAAAAGCATCTTCTGTGATCTGTAAATGATACAAAGGTTTGTACAGTTTGTTTTCGATAAATAGATTAAAAACCGTTTTTAAAAAACATTTTACACGTTAGGCCTAAGTGTTTTTAACTTAATATTCGGTCTACTCACGGTGTTGATGTCTCTTTACATTTGTTCCTGGCGTGTGTTTGTTGGCTGTGTACAGCACTTTTTGTGTGTTTTTTGTGTCGTGCCTTCCTTTTCATCACATCACTTCACTTTTTGTAATGTACACAGACTACATATCACCTGTTATAAGTGGAATGCCTGTTTATTTATCACTTCACTACAGTGTGGCTATGTTTTCGTCTGTTCATTTGTTTTTCATGTGGCTTGTGAGTGTTGCCAATGTTACAAATGTTTGTACAGTATGTATTATAAATATATATCATTTACAGACCACAGAAGATGCTTCTAAAATAAAAAAGCGAAGCGCATCTGGTGTAAAATAAATCTCTTAATTGCAGTCATCATAAGACAGATTACCTCTTATAATCAACTCCACATTTGTCTTTATTATGTTTTCTAAGAACTATTGGGAAGTACGAAACACTACATTATGTGACAGCTTTGTTAGATTCTCTTGAAATATGACTTTTTAATGAAGATTTTCATAATCTATGAAGAACAAAAAATGGCTAATATCAGAAGACTTGACCTTTAGCAGAAAGAAGTCATGGTTTTTTCACTGCAATTCCAGTCAAATAATTGAGTCCTGAATGTAAGAAAATTATAAGGAATGCAATACCTACATTATCTAAAGTACCAGATCAGCCACCACAGCAGTCTGTAGCTGACTGTAAATCCTCGCCACAAATGGCAAGAATCTTCAAGACTTTTGGTTTGTGAGCAAAAGTAATTACACTCAAAAGTATATATGTCTAAACAAAAGACAAGTGGAGTATAAAATCATTAGACTCTATACCAAATTTTTACACATCAAAGATAGTTCCCGTGATGTAAGAACCGACCGTAATACGAATTTAAGTTTCTCGTATGTTCTTATTCTATTATTTTCAGTAGAATAAGCTGCAGATTTTGAAGAAGAAGAAGAAGAAGAAGAAGAAGAAGAAAAATGAAGAACTCTACAAGCACACTGAAAAGATTATGGACACAATGAGGAAGCAGAGGTTAAAGTTCTATGGACAGCTGTTAAGGAGGGATGAATGCAGACTGTGTCCAAAAGGATCTTCAGTTACATCATAGTCTTAAAAGCTACATCTAAATGGGTAGTTGAAGTGAAGATGGATGCAGCAGAAGCTGGAATTACGCCACATATTGTCCACAACAGAGGAGAGTTCCGAAGCACAGTTGACAGCATCAAATCATTTTGAGAGGAACCAACAAAGACGAGTCCCAAACAGATCGTTTCTGAGTAGGAGAGAAAAAATAGAAGCGAACAAATTAAGAGGTTCTGGGGGGAAGAGAGAAGAAAAGCCAAAAAGTCTTAAGCTTATTGCGGTCCATAGTTGGCCAAGTGCCTCATGAATAAGGTTTCGTTTATATCACTGAATCAATGTAAATTGGCTGTTTTTACATTTATTTCAGTGTCTTGATATGTTACTAATGCTTGGAATGCAAAAATCACAGAAACTATTTGTTCAATTACCTAGAAATAATCATGTCATTACAAAACATTACTCTTACAGCATCTTGCCCACAGCTAGAATTGCTAGTTACATTACAACTGTCAGTTGGTAACAACTTTCACAGCAGTGAGTGAAGCAACTGTATATATCAGTCTGTGGTATCACTTCATAGGGTCTGCATGATGATCAGGATTTAAAATGGATGTCACATGATGGGTCTCAGCACTTTGCCTCAGACATTGTGAGGAGACGCATGTGGATAAGCCTACCAAAAACCAGCAGTTTAGCTCGCTGTTAGTGACAAAAGAATAATAGGCCCTACATTTTTTCAGCAAACAATTAACAGTAAGAGGTATGTTAAAAACAAACTGCAGCCTATTTTTGAACAATTAACCCATTTCTTCCCAAAAATAGAAATTGTGAAAAAGTATTATATTTAGTCATCAGGTTCTCTTTAAAATAATTGAAATAACATTACAAATATTACAAACTACCAGTATGTGTTGTAGTTTGCACCACCCATAATGTCACATAGTCACGCTGTTTCCTAGTAAAAAAATAGAAAAATTTAGTTTTTGTGATCACATTTTTCTTTTGGTTCAAACTGTGCAATATTGTCTATTATATGATAATTCTGACTTACATTGATGGTAAAAGGTAAAGCAGTCAACAATCCGAAGATTGGTTTGAACACCACAGTGCTTTACTAGGCATGGTCCTGTTTGGAGGTGGTATGCCGTTGCCTTCCTCCGACTTTCGAACTGACTTACCCAGCCAGTTATAGGGGGACCTACAGTTTAACGTGGATTCCGAACCACGGTGCTACTCGGTATTTTTCACATGAGCAACACTGCCAGAGGTGAAAGAAGTGGATAGTGACAGATAACAATCCTAGGACGTGGCAGGGATCGAACCCGCGACCTTTGGATTTGTAGTCTGGCACTCTACCACTGTGGAACCAAGGCGCCCACATTGGTGGTATCACTCATGAAATATTGAAAAACACCCTGTGTGAAGCTGAACTTGACATTTCTCGTGTATGTAGATCGTCTGACGTTTGTAAATCTTGCATCTTTTTATGAAATGTTAAGGTAATTGTGAAACTTTAACATATGTACAGAGAGCTCGTGACTGCCTTTTAACACATGTGGGGTGAGTTTTGTATTGTAAGTCCATTTAGACTGCATTTTATAAGGCTAAATTTTGTGTTACGTGTACGCAACACTGGGAAGAAATGGGTTAACTGAGAGAGAACATGCTTTCACAACATTTCAGCAAGAATCTGCTCATACTGACTTACCATTACAGGAAATTAGTAATGTGTTCAGTGAAAGAATTACCACCTACATCATTTGGCCCTCTCGTTCTTCAGATTTAACCCCGTGGAGATTTTTTTGTCTATGGGGAGCATTAAAAGAGAAAGTGTACAAATCAAATCGCCACACATTAGATGAACTAAAACGATCATGAAATCACAGTAATTTATGAGAGGGAACGTCAGAGTGTAATCAGCAACTATCTTGGCAGGTGTCAGAAAAGGTTGAACAATGAAGACAGGCGGTTCCAGTATCTCCTTGCATAACCTCCTACAGGTGGGTAATCAACTTGTAATTTTAAGTGTTTGTCTTACCTACAAAATAATTTGTGCTTCAACGCTCATTAGATTTAGCGCCGGCGTCTGGCCGCCCGCTAAGCGGGCACGGCAGCCGGCATCACTGGCGAGATGCGTGCCACAAACGATTGATTACTTTGTATGACAATATATACCTGCATTTATAAAACTCTTGATATGAACAGTACTGCGGTGGCACGCCCATAATCTTCTGGATGAAATAACACTAACACTGAAGGAAATAACTTTTTCCAGTACTATATTAATAGATCAGTGTTTCATCTACTGCATTCACAGCTGAAGCCAGAAATGTCAGCACGTTTTAACTTAAATGTTTTGTGTATACAGGTTCTGGACCGAGACTGTATTCTGAAACTTCCCGTCGTGCGTGCGGACAAAAGGTACTTCCCATTAAATCACCGAGGAGAGAGCAACGATCCGTGGGGAATCGTGTCCGAGGTGACGGTGGACGACAGCAGCACCATTGTCACACTGCGGAGCATCATCCAGGTCAGTAGTTTAAGATTGACTTTATAATTTGATGCAACAAAAAATACTTCTTATTAAATTATTTCCTGCAGCCACAGCTATTTCGAATTCACTATTGGATTGAGGCTTTGTAAGCTCCTTCCTATAACTGGTACAGCTTGTTATACGGTAGAACCCTGTTTTTACACTTTCCAGAGGGCTTGATGAAACTTGTGTAAATTGCAGGAAATGACATTGTAAATGGTAAAATAAACTTAGTGGATCACTCTTCCATTTTCATGATTTATTTGTGATATATGTACGTAATATGCATCAAAACACTCACAAGGAAGTTTGTTTATTACGTAATAAAGGTTATCCGAATTTTATACTATTTTAGGTGCCACAAGTAACTAGTAACTTCATAGTAAGTAGAAATTTTTGACATAATTTCATTCATCATAATTGGCTTTGTCAGCAGGCCTTTAACTGGCTTTCATTATTTATGTAGCGAAACTGCTCAAGTTCAGTACTTTCAATATTTCGGAATTTATTCATGTTCTCAAGTGCAAATATGTGCACAAGTATTTTTGTGACATTTGCACAGGCTAGGCATCTCACTCTATAATCACGTTTTTGAGGTTATAATATACTGTGCCCTCTTCAGTGGGCAGAAAAACATACTCGAGAAAACTGTCAGTTTCGCCATTTATAAAATTTCGCAAAAAATACTGGGATAAATATTTACATTTCACAGTAAAAATAAATTCTCGAAATGCATCGTGCAAAGCACGAAAAACTACCAGTTGTGTAAACAAAGATAAGCTGACAATTGGTGCGGTGGCTGATGGGATACTCTGTGTCGTGAGTCAACTAGGTGCATACTCCGCAAAAAAAAGAGAGAGGTAGAGAGAGAGAGAGAGGTAGAGAGAGAGAGAGAGAGAGGTAGAGAGAGAGAGAGAGGTAGAGAGAGAGAGAGAGGTAGAGAGAGAGAGAGAGAGAGAGGTAGAGAGAGAGAGAGAGAGAGAGAGGTAGAGAGAGAGAGAGAGAGAGAGGTAGAGAGAGAGAGAGAGGTAGAGAGAGAGAGAGGTAGAGAGAGAGAGAGAGAGAGATAGAGGTAGAGAGAGAGATAGAGGTAGAGAGAGAGATAGAGGTAGAGAGAGAGATAGAGGTAGAGAGAGAGATAGAGGTAGAGAGAGAGATAGAGGTAGAGAGAGAGAGAGAGGTAGAGAGAGAGAATACATTTTAATAAATGCAGTGTGTCAAGAAACTTGACTGTGCAATGTTTATAAACACTATACTTGAAGGCAAAAATTATGCCAGCATCAATTTATGTCAGTTGTTATTTTTTCTTCACGGACACAGTTTCAAAAAGTGTAAAATGCCAGAAAAGTGTAAATATGTTAATGCAAAAAAGGGGACAAATTAACATTGTCAACACTGGAACTTTGAAGGAACTGACAAAAAATGGTGTAAATTTAGGGAAAACTTAAAAGTGGGGTTTTACTGTATTTGAATTTTTATCAAAGTAATATTGTATTAAATTTAGCATAGGGAGTCTTATGTTTATTTAGTTTACTGCATATCATGTTGTTATACAGGTACAAAATATTGATAATAACCAAAACTAGGTCTCTCTTCAAAGCCTGTTGGTACCTAGCTGAAACGTGTAAAATTGTTCCTTGCAAGGGAAGCTCCCCATTACACCCCTTCAGATTTATTGGTAAAGTGACAACAAGAAGTAGTTGTACAGAAGTGTGAAAAAAGAAGCAGACAGTTCAAAGTGCAAGTTATATAATACCAATTGAATGGCTAAAGGCTTGGTGCTTAAAATGGATCCTTCCATTCTGAGGTTGAATATTCTCTTGGACTGACCTCATAACTATCACAGATCTTGTGGTGAATGATCTCGCACAGTTAAATAACAGACACTCCCGCGTTTAGATTAATCGAACCACAAATTATTAAATTGACCATTGCTGTAGTCAATAGAACACAATTACATATCTTGTGCCTGAACAGTTAACTGTTTCTATTTTGCACCAAATTATGAGCTTCCACAGCTGTAGACTTGAGTCGTATTGAATGGAAACCACTTCAGTTATATGGTAATCATTTATTGAACTGACTACTTTTGTCACATTAATACCACATCATCAGGGTTATAAATTATTTCATATTTTTCTCAGTGTCCTTAGACGACCAAAAATTCTGTCAGTCTGTGTTAAAACTATAGCGCAGCTGCAGTGGTGTTGTATTGTTTCTATTTCCCCCCCCCCCCCCCCCCCAGAGTTCCTTGCATTTGCTTCCAGCTTTCCTGCTTGATATTTGTTCAATTTCTGATGGGCCATCCACTGCATCATCTTACCATTACATCTGAAGTGTGTGAGATGAGGAGTTTCCCTTGCTATAAAGGCTTTGATGTAGGATTGTTCAGAACATGAGAGCACTAGCAAAAAAGCAATAAGTGCGTGAAGTACTGGATGTAACTTTTTTTAAGTGTTTTCACTCTTAATTCAGTCCACAGTTGCCAATGCTTCACCTGGTACCCTAGAACTTGTCAACAGAAATAACCTACAGTGTGCTCGTCAAAGCCCTTTTTTTTACTGCCTCCGACGTTCTGGTTAGAGTGGGTAAGGAGTCATTCCAATCCCAGGACAGGAAAGACTAACTTGGGGGGAAAAAAGGAGGGCACACACACACACACACACACACACACACACACACACACACACACACATACATTTACAAAGATGCAAGTACACCTAGGCAGACATACTGTAGGAAGCAAAGAAGTTTAGAAACTACTGTACCTCCCCCACCAGTATCTCTGTCTCCAAACACAACAATGTATCTCTTGACACTTTTATAAATAAAGGTGCAGGGAATTTGAGAGATTAGGCTCTACTGGAGAACATTTGCAGGTGTACAACCACTTCAGCGAGCCGGTGGACGTGTACTACATGACGCGACGGGGTAACGAGGTGGAGCGCGTGGGAACGGTGCAGGCGGGGAAGCCACTCAACCTGCCGCTGTACGCCGTCTACACGCCAACCAACGAGCTCTTCTTCAGCGTCAAGGGGTGAGTTCTCCATTAATAGTAACGTGACACGGTGTGTGTACTGTTAATCGTATGAACTGTATTTAGATGAAATTTGTGTATTGAGCTCATTTTAACTCAACGGGTGCAGTGGCGTGCATCCCCTGTCAGAGACATTCCTAGTTTTTTAAGTGATAGGGCCATGCATTTATGAATCATGTATCAATTCTCCAGTCAAATGACAGTGTTATATAAATATATAAAGCAGTGTGTCCGTATGTTTTGTACATGTTGCATACAAATCTACAGTTTTGTTCCATCTTTATAAAATTTTGTATAAGTAAGCTTCAATCCATTGCCGTAAGTGTAAGAATCACGTAAGATATATATATTTCACAAGATATCATGTCATAAACAATAACATTTTGCGACAATGTTGCTCATTTTCTCCTAAACCATTGGACTGATTTCAACCAAATTTCGTACACACCTTCCTTGCCATGAGGTAACAATTGCTGCATGGTTAAGAATCACATATGGCATATGGTTCAAAAGATATTACATCATAACCAATATAAATCGCAAAAAATGCCATATGCGGCGAGACTTTCGAAATACACTGTGTGAGAATGACATTACTTAGCTACTTGCGACAAACTTTAAACATAATTTCAAACCTTTATTAAACTTTTTCTCGCTGACAACAACGGCAAAATGAAGAAAGGAAAAAAGTTTGTCACTTACTACTTTTCCGCTGTTTATGGAGTAAAACTGCGGCATTCGGTATGCCGTTATAATTTTTAATTTGTACACTACAAATAATAGCTGCAGGAAATTTTACAGACAGGATACACACATACAGTTGAATGTACCTTCTAACTTGTATCACAGTAAGACATGTAGTTCATGAGATATGAGCACATAAACATTAACATTCCGCTGTTCATGGACTAAAACTCCGCAACTCGGTATGACATTACAATTTATAATTTCTACACTACAAATTGTAGCCTCATGAAATTTTTCAGACAGTATACCACATATAGTTGAGTGTACTTTCTAAATTGTATCACGGTACGACACGTAGTCTATTCTATATGAGCACATAAACAATAGCGTTCATGGAAATTCACCCCATCACGCACCAAGTTTTAATCTATTTCTTCTTTACTACTAATTGTATTTCCAAGAGATTTTACAGACATACAGCCCTTACACAAATGAATATATACCTGAAAAATGGCGGGAATAAAGAGATAAATACTCGGGCAACGCCGGGTTTTCAGCTAGTTCCAAATATCATACAAATTTTCAAAGATAATAATCCTCTGAAGTTTTGTAGCGATCGGATCAACATATTTACGAAGGCGGTTTGATAAGTCTGGTAAAAATAGAATAAATCTTGGTTTTAAAGGCGAAAATTCCCTTTATTTGTCAACATAGTCTCCTTGCAAGGCTATACACTTGGTCCAGCGAGTTTCCAATTCTTTAAACCCATTGTCAAACGCTGCAAAATAGTCTGTCACAGTGGCCGACCCTTCCTCATTCAATGAAAATTTCTTCCCACTGAGCAAAATTTCCAAATTTGGGAACAAGAAGAAGTCACTCAGTCAGCTGAATAGGGTGGGTGAGGAACCATTTCAAACCCCAAGTTGTGCACTTTTGCCATTGTGATAGCTGTTGTGTGGCCTGCAGCATTGTCCTGACGTTTTTCAGTTAGTTTCTGTATCAAACGGTCCAGCAGAGCAGCATAAAAGGGCCCAGTTATGACTCTGCCTTTTTCCAAATAATCAATCGGGATCATACCCAGGGAATCCCAAAAGACAGTGATCGTCATCTCTCCAGCTGACACAACAGTCTTCAGCTTCTTCTCCACACACTTCGTCCATTGTTGGGACTGTTGTTTGGTCTCTGGAGTGTAATGGTGGATCAAAGTTTCATCCACAGTTATGAATCTGCATAAAAAGTTCTGTGGATTGTGCCTGAACAGTGTGAGATTCTGAGCAGAAATGTTCTTTCGTTTCCGTTTTTGATCCGAAGTGAGCAGGCACAGCACCCGTTGTGCACACAGCTTCTTCACGGCCAGTTTTTCATGAAGGATGTAATGCACTTGTTCAGTTGAGATGCCTACAATGTTAGCTATCTCACTAACTTTTGTTAATCTTCAATATTCCATTACGGTATCGTGCACCTTATTGACGGTTTGCTGTGTGGTGACTTTGATGGGCCGACCGGGATGTGCTCCCTTCTTCTGTGCTTCTTCGACTGAGTTTAAACTCATTGATCCAAAAGTGAATTGTCGTCATTCTTGGTGCAGAATCCACACGGACTTCATAAAACTCAGATTTGATCTGTGCAACTGTCAAACCTTTCAAATGAAAATGTTTAATGACCTTACGAAATTGGATTTTCTCAATTCTAAAGAACTAACTATGCAGTTTTCAATTTAGTTGGCAGCCAACAATCAAATATCAACAGCTGGCATTCAAAACTTGCTGTATCCATGGAAATAACAGGCTTACCAACAACCATGCAGGTTCCGAAAATTTCCCACTCATACATAAAAAAATTTACGAGACTTGTCAAACCACTCTCATATTAACGGTGTATGTAAAGAGTACAGCTAGCATTTGGAGTGGCAGTAGTGTCTCCAGTGGAGAAAGAGCCAACCACCATTCTTCTGTAACTACAGATGGTTGGTTGTTTGGTGACCAAACTGCTAACTTTATCGGTCCCCCGGTGGGGAGAGGAAGGAGTGAGCATATGAAAGGAGGGGAGGGGAGGGAAAATGCGCTCCAGGGAGGAAAGTAGGAAGGAAGACTGCATTAGCTCGGGGCCCTTTGCTCGCCACGCACGAAAGGACTGTGAGCCACGTTGGGGGGGGGGGGGGGGGGGCTGCTGTTGGTTGTAGTGCTAAAGTTGCGTCTGTGACGGTTCTTGGTAAATATTAGCAGTGGACAGATAATTACGATAGCATCAAATAATGATTCAACATCTCATATATGCTCTATCAGATGGGGTAGCAGTATCTGTGCAGTTCGTAATAATTTACAATTGCAAGTACATTGATGATTAAAACACAACTACACTTTTACAGATGAGTGCACAACGGGAGGACACAATAGCGACTTAGGGATTGTGTCATAGATTCTGATATAAAGGTTTTTATGTTTGCGTCTGCTTACGTGTTGCATTTTTTCCTCCATTATTGAGAGTTGTCCCTACTGCGTCATTTGTAGAATATAATTAGGACGACTCTACTGTACCCTAACACTACATAAGTATACTGTCAGTTTTCAGAGCATTCTAGGCTACTGTTGGGCAACACAACTATTTCATATTCACAGAATATATGTCTTCAACTGCAAATGGGCAAAGCTGAAAATGTGTACCCAGCCGGGATTCGAAACCGGGTCTCCTACTTTCTAGGCAGTGTTGTAGGGATCAGCGCAACTGCCTAGAAAGCAGGAGACCCGGGTTTGAATCTCGGCTGGGTACACATTTTCAGCTTTGCCCATTCGTAGCTGAAGTCATATATTCTGTGAATATGACAACAATAACAACTGCAGGATCAGAAGTGACATCTGTTCTTTCGGAATAGACGCCACATGTATTTACAACTATTTCACATTGTTTTCGGATATGCAGGGCTTACTGAGAGATGAAATATACTGTAATAATTGTAGAAAAAGTAAAAAGTAATATCTGTTTGTGTGCAAGTGCTTTTGTGTTCATTTTCTTACATTGCACAGTTTGATACTCTCCAACCACGAACTGTTCTGATATTGTGTGAATTCAAATCAATAAAAACTTCTTTCCGTGCCTGTACCTCCAAGGCCTTAATAATTTTTTTCATATTTTTACTTTCTGTTGTGTCCTTATATTTTCACAAAACGATTTTTAGAAGTAAATCTTTTTTGTGTTGGGAGAAGTTTCAGTATAGCTCTTTTTTCCTATCTACTTCCTTCCATCTTTACAACATTTGATAATATATATTGTATATCGATTAATGTCTTCTGTCGTGGCTCAATAATTGTATCTACTGCTGATTTTAACGGTGTTATCGAGCACCTTCTGTGCTGCAGATCGATGTCGAATGAGCTTTGGTGGATCTAGGTTTAATGTTGTGAACATAAAGGGCAGGAAAGTCAAAGCCAAACACTGAAGGGACAAACTTGTTATAATGATGAGGGCGGGCAAATAATTTCTGGTCATTTTAGAACCACCCAAAAGTTGCCTGTGTCACAAAAAACTATACAAACATTCTGAAATAAACCTGCAGTATCTGGTGATTTTTATTGCTGTGCTGTGCTGGAAGTAATGGCTTCAGAAGAATATCAGAAGGCTGGACAGAGGGAAGACTGCAGAATGACAAAAGTGGCAAGAGAGCACTTCTTGTCACTGCTAAGGTCATGACGTTACACGAGCAGAGGCACAGTCTGAACACCATTTTGCATTGTCATTGCTATTGGGCGATGGGTGGATGCCGTCATTCTTAGACTGATGAGTTACAGGTAGCCACAGACCGGTTAGGTTCATCCGCGCTAGTGGACGGCTGGTTGGTAGTCAGTCCAATATGAAAAGCTGAGCGACGATTCCAACTGAGCTGGTGAATGACATGACTGCTTTCACAGGAGGCCCTGTGGTAGAATAAGCCTTTGACAGGATTGAAATCACAGGTGCAGGCTGAGTAAAAAATGTTAGTGTGACAGGCAGTTTATTTTGAGTTATTTAGTGGAATAAGTACCGGAGTAGACAGATGTACATTCTTAAACTGGCTTCAGAGATGGGGACGACAAACAGTAATTGGTCCTAAATATTTCTCTATTCTTGCAAGTCTGTGTGACTGTTCTCGGTGCTTAATATTCAGAAATACATTTTCTGTCAACCTACCCCTTTACTTTTAGATGTCAAAATTTGTCATAAAAAAAGTGGTTACAATGTGCTTTGAAGTCAGAAAATTCTTAGGAAAATTAATTTTTGGGGAAACTTGAGGTAACACTGCCAATGTAACAAAACATGTATATTTAACAAGTGGCAGGAGGATGAAAAAACAGGCCTGCTGAGGTTTAGGAAATGGAAAGAGTTACAGGAAAGTCACCCACAAGTCTGGTTTTAGGAATTTACCAGACGTGATGCAAAGGAAACAGGTCTTTCTTCAACTTTACCCCCATTTCCTAAACCTGTTCAGTCCTTTCTTTTGATGCCTTTTACCTTCTCTTCATCTCTTCTGCCAAAAGAAAGATTCTTTGGCTTTGAAAGCTTGTGTATTTTCATATCTTTGACACATTCTACAAGATTTGGTTATTTGGACAACCACGGCTGAGAATTGTAGTTATCGTGAAAAAATCCACTTCACTCGTATAAAGGCTTTAATTTGACCCACTAGTGGTTTCGGAGGGTTATAGTCCCATCTCCTGGTGACAAATGACTGCAAACATTTGAAGAGGAGGAGGAGGATAAAATTATAACTTAAACACTAAACAAATACCAGGAAAAAAGAGGTGACTCACATCGAAGATCGTGCGATAGAGCCAGTCGATTAGTGTCTACGAGGCAATGTGTTGCCAGTCTAGAACGAAGGAGAGGGCCTCGTAAAGAAAAATGGATGGAACTGTCGACTAGATGTATGTGGGTTGGGAAGTAAACTGAAATGATAATACTGAGAGTCCAGCTGCAGGTAGCTGACACTACAGCTGGAGTTCACAAACACACAGTGGGGCAGGCAGCAGTGATAACCACGCTGTCTGCAGAAATGTGACAGTGAGGACTGGAAAGTAAAAAGCACTGCCTAGCTAAATGAGGGCATCCAGCATGTAAAATGGACAGATTTAAGATCTCTTATGTAGCTATGTTACATATTTGGCTGAAATTTATTAATATTAATGTATTGTTGTCGATTGTTTCTGATCCCCATTCATATATTTCATTTCTTTCTTTGTCATAAATCTGCCCATTTTATGTGCTGGATGCCCTCGTTTAGCTAGGTAATACTTTTTACTTTCCACATGTTTCAGTAAGTGGGCCAGTCAGTCTTTACAGTCACATTTCTGTTAACAAGACAGTTATCACTACTGCGCGCACGTATTGTACCTGCCCCACTGTTTGCAGACTCTCCTTTTGTTTTTGTTTCGGTCCTTGCTGTCATTTGTAGATGTCGGTTACCTGCAGCTAATACTGTGAATCACTTGCTTTTACTTCCCTCCCCGTACGTGTTTAGTTTGTACATTTTGGTCCTTCCTTCTGTACGAGGCCCTTTCCTCCTCTCTAGACTGGCAACCCACAGTGTCACAGAACGTAAACTTGCTGCCGTGATTGTACAGTCTGAGATGTATTTTATTTGTCACCTGAAGGTAGTGTAGCGCCCTGAAACTGATAGTCTTTATACAAATGAAGTAGATTTTGTCCACAATAATCTTTTGTGTGTGTTCCGACTGAGTGAGGTCACACCTCGGGAATCACACTGGACTAGCATTTGGGAGGACGGGCACTTCAAATCCACCTCCGGCCACCCGGATTCAGATTTTCCGTGCCACTCGAGGTAAATGCCAGGATATGAAAGAATACGGCCAATTTACTTCCGAATACTTATCAAACCGACCTTAGTATGTGCTCCATCTCTAACGAGGGGATGTAAAACTCTTTTATACGCTATGCAATCAAAAGTATCAGAACACCTGGCTGAAAATTACTTAAAAGTTAGTGGCACCCTCTGTAGGTGATGCCGCAATTCGATATTGTGTCGGCCCACCCTCAGTCTTTACGACAGCTTCTGGCAGGCAAACGTTCGGTCAGGTGCCAGAATGTTCCTTCATGGAGTGCTGCATCGAGGAGAGGTATCGATGTGGGTCAGTGAGGCTTGGCACAAAATCGGTGATCTAAAACGTCCCAAAAGTGCTCTATAGGATTTGAGTCAGACACTCTGTGCAGGCCAGTCCATTACAGAGATGTTACTGTCATGTAGCCGCTCAGCTACAGGCCGTGTGTTATGAACAGGTGCTTCAACGTATTGATAGATGAAGTATTTTATCCATTTCAGCAACTGTTCAGATTATAAATTAATGAAATGCAGCAACCAGTTGCTTGTGGTTATTTATTTTTAACTTTAACGACCGGTTTCGGTCGCTTGAGTGCACTTCTTCTGGTCTCTATACAGACAAACAAGTGCATTGGTATACAATAAGGCTATAGAATGTATAAAAGTCGATTACAGAAATATGAAGTAGTTTCGAACCAAATAGATAGTAATAAAGATAAGTTCATATTATGGGATAACATTAACATTAAGCAACAGTACAAAAATGTAAGTGTTAATGTTATCCCATTATATGAACTTATCTTTATTACTATCTATTTGGTTCGAAACTACTTCATATTTCTGTAATCGACTTTTATACATTCTATAGCCTTATTGTATACCAATGCACTTGTTTGTCTGTATAGAGACCAGAAGAAGGGCACTCAAGCGCCCGAAACCGGTCGTTAAAGTTAAAAATAACCACAAGCAACTGGTTGCTGCATTTCATTAATTTATATTTATGTATGCAATCACCATCCCCAAATTGTTCAACAGTGGGAAGGAAGAAGGTGTTTAACACATCAATGTAAGCCTGTGCTGCGATAGTGCCACGCAAAACGAGGTGGTCTGCTACCCCTCCATGAAAAAACGACCACACCATAACACCACTGCCTCAAAATTTTACTGCGACACTACACACGTTGGCAGACGGAATTCACCAGGCATTCGCCGTACCCACACCCTGCCATCAGATCTCCACATTGTGTACGTTGATTCGTCACTCCGCATGGCATTCTTCCACTGTACAATCGTCCGATGTTTTCTATCCTTACACCGAGTGAGGCATCGTATGGCACTGACCTGCACGGTGTGTGGCTTACGGGCAGCTGCTTGACAGTGAAATCTGAGTTTTCTCACCTCCCGTCTGTCATAGTACTTAGAGTGGATCCTGATGCAGTTTGGAATTTCTGTGTGACTGTCTGGATAGATGTCTGCCTATTACACTGTACAACCCTCTTCAGCTGTCCATCAACAGACGAGGTCAGCCTGTCCGCTTTCGTGCTGTACGTGTCCCTTCACATTTCCACTATACTATAACATCAGAAACAGTGGTGCTAGGGATATTTAGGAGTGTGGACATCTCGCTACAGACTTCTAACGCAAGTGACACCCGATCACCTGACCACGTTCAAAGCCCGTGAGTTGTTCCACAAAGTGTCCCATTCTACTCTCTCACGGTGTCTAATGACTACTGATATTGCTAGCAGTACATTATTTCTTTTATTTTTATTTGTGGTTTTCTGTTCCATAGGACCCAATTGAGGAGTGAGACTCCATGGTCATGAAACAAGTCAATACAAGAATTTTTACACAAGAATTGGAAAATTTTTAAGTAGTCCTATGCGCACGACAATCTTAAGACAAAGTGAAAAGAATCAATAAAGAAAAAAAAATGAATTAGCTTAATAGTTTAACTTTTCTAGGAGCTCCTCGACAGAATAAAAGGAGTGAGCCATGAGGTAACGCTTCAATTTAGATTGGAAAGTGTGAGGGTTAGTGCTAAGGTTCTTCAGTTCTTGTAGCAGCTTATTGAAAATGGATGCTGCAGAATACTGCACACCTTTTTGCACAAATGTCAAAGCTGTGTGATGCAAATGTAGATTCAACTTCTGTCTACTATTCACTGAGTGGAAGCTACTAACTCGTGGGAATAAGCTGATATTATTAACAACAAATGACATTAAAGAAAAAACGTATTATAACGCCAGTGTCAAAATTCAGACTACTGAAAAGGTGTCGACATGACGTTTGTGACCACATATTGCTCGAACCGCCCATTTTTGAGCCAGAAATATCCTTTTTGCATCAGGCGAGTTACCCCAAAAAATAATGCCATACGTAATAAGTGAGTAAAAGTAAGTGTAATATACTACTTTTCTTGTCGAAAAATCACTTATTTCAGATATTATTCTAATGGTAAATATAGCAGAATTTAGTTTTGGAACAAGATCCTGAGCGTGGGCTTTCCACGACAGCTTACTGTCTATCTGAATACCTAGAAATTTGAACTTTTCAGTCTCACTTATCATATGCCCATTATGTGTAACCAATGTGTCAGCTTTCATCAAATTATGTATTAGAAATTGTAAAAACTGAGTTTTACTGTGATTTAACATCAATTTGTTTTCTACAAGCCATGAACTTATCTCTTGAACTGCATTATTTGATACTGTGTCAATATTGCGAGCTATGTCCTTCACTACTAAGCTGGTATCATCAGGAAACAAAAATATTTTACAGTCACCTGTTATACTCGAAGGCATATCATTTATGTAAATAAGAAACAGCAATGGTCCCAAAACAGACCCCTGGGGCGCCCCACACTTAATTGTGCCCCATTGTGATTGTACGTCATAGCCATTTTCTACACTGCGGAGAATTACCTTCTGTTGTATATTATTAATGTAATAGGTGAACCAGTTGTGAGCTACTCCTTGTATTCCATAATGTTCCAATATTTTGTGGCAGCACAATGCACCTAATGTGAAAAATTATGCTTTCTGGGGTGTCCGAATACTTTTCATCACGTAGTGTATCTGTTTAACTTTGCTGCTACTTGGTGATACGCTTTTTATCTGTGCAGTTATATTTTCAAAAATAGATTATATTGATTGATATAAAATGTATATTGCCATAGAAACTTGAAAGTTTCATTGTAGTTTAAAGTACTTACAATAGTTATCATAATTACAGGTACACCGTGTCCGTAATACCGTTTGTGTGGAAGGAACTGCAGAATATGTTGACACACAGCAAGATGCTCCAGTGTGAACCAAAAGACAAGAAGGATAAGGACCCCTTCTATATGAAGGTTTGTTGTTTATCTGTTGCACATCACACTCTTGATAACATAATTTTAGTTGAAATACCTCTTGGTAGTGTCAAAACTGATTTGGTTCAAACTGTGGGAGTCAAAATAGTTAAATGATCATTACAAATTTCTAAAATATCTAACCTGAGTGGACTACAGGACAAGATAAAATACCGGTATAACCAAGTATGAGTAACAGCAATGTAATGTTGGCATGGCTTACTTGGTAAAAGGACAGATACAAGGTGTGGCCTGTTTGAATGGTAGAGACCTGTCACTGTAATATTCACAGAGTACAACTAATGCATCCTGTGAAAATAATTGACAGATATCAACAATAACTCAATTCCATGAGACATATATTGTCTCTTTATATCAAAGATATTAATACAAAGACAAGTGTAAAATTAAAATTTGTACTGTGACCCGGATTCGAACACAGGACTCCTGCTTAGTAGGCAGATGCTTTCAGGGATTTGAGTCATTGTCGATATTGTTTTTCACCTCTGCCTGATGTACAAGGCGGATTTGTTCCCATTCACGTTCATCGCTGGGGTGCTATTCCAATATCGGAGAGCCTCGGCAGTTAGATACGTAATTCACAGGAAACAGTGAGGAAGAATTGAAATATATTATGTGCAGGGAGAGGTGCCTCAACACAGTCTGTGTAGCTCCATTATTCATAAGGCTGTGGTACTCAATGGTTAAAGCATCTGCCTAGTAAGCAGGAGGTCCTGGGGTTGAATCCTGGCTACAGCACAAATTTTAATTGAAGGTTTCTCCTTACATTCAAGGTTTTCCTCAAGGGGGTAAGTTGAATTAATCTGAGGATATTTCTCTGTTAATCTTGTTTCTTTACAATGAAACTGATGTTTCTGTATCTCGCCTTCCTCTGGGTACTTTTATTGGAAGCAACTTGCCCTTAAGTTATCAGCTATATTAATTGAAATTTCCTAGCAGATCAAAACTGTGCAACAGATGGTATTCAAACCCAGGACTTCTGCCTTTTGCTCGCAAAAGGTCGAGGGCTCAAATCCCGGTCTGGCACACTAATCTTCGTCATTTCGGAGAATTGTGTTTCTGCTGATAATCATCGTCGTACTCACACAATATTTCAATTCCGTTACTTGCTATCTTCATCAGGTGCTTCCCGAAGTGGAAACCCTACATCTACGTAGATACTCTGCAAATCATATTCAAGTGCCTGGTAGAGGGTTCATTAACCACTTTCATAACTTTTCTCTACCTTTCCATTCTCTAATAGCGCACGGGAAGAAAGAACACCTAAATCGTTCCGTTTTCGATCTGATTTCTCTTATTTTATTGGGATGGTCATGTCTCCCTAAGTAGGTGGGTGCTAGCAAAATATTTTCTCATTCAGAACTAAAAGTCGGTGATTGAAACTTTGCAAACTGATCACGCCGCAACGAATAACGTCTTTTTTTTAATGATTTCCACCCTAATTCGTGCAACATTTCAGTGACGCTTTCCACCCCCCCCCCCCCCCGTAACATGATAAAACAAAACGAGCTGCCCTTCTCTGAACCTTCTCAATGTCTTCAGTCAGTCCCATCTGGTGAGGATCCCACAAGGGGCAACAGTACTCCAGGAGAGGATGCACAAGTGTGATGTAGGCAGTCTCTTTGGTGGAGCTGGTGCATCTTCAAAGTGTTCTGCCGATGAAACGTAACCTTTGGTTTGCCTTCCCCACAATATTTTCTGTGTGTTCTCTCCAGTCAAAGTTGTTGGTAATTGTAACTCCTAAGTATTTGGTAGAATTTACGACCTTAAGGTCTGACTGATTTATCGCGTAATTGAATTTCAGTGGATTTCTTTTAGTGGTCATGTTTATTACTTCACACTTTTCTTTATTTAGTGTCAATTGCCAATTTTCGCATCATGTAGAAATTTTATCTAAATCGCTTTGCAGTTGCTTTTGATCCTCTGTTGACTTCACTAACCGATAAACAACAGCATCATCCGCGAACAGTCTAAGGGAGCTATTCAGATTATCTCCTAAATCGTTTATAAACACGAAGAAGAGTAGGGGCCCTATAACGCTTCCCTGTGGAACGCCAGATATCACTTCTGTTTTACTCGATGACTTACCGTCAGTTACAATGAACTGTGTTCTTTCTGATAGGAAATCATGAACCCAACCACACAATTGGGGAGATATTCCATAAGCACACAATTTCATAAGAACCCTCTTGGGGAAGATGACGGCACCCCGCCGGGAAAGCCTCAATATGTAATAGGATTTAATCTGTCGAAGTTTTGTATCGGTGCCCGTTCCACTGCAGAGTGAAAATTTAATCCTGGAATCGGTCGAATTGTCGGTAATTTGCAGATAGTTGGGGAGCTGGAGCAGGTGTACTTCGAGCAGACGAGCCGGCACACGGTGGCGAGCTCATGCTACAACATCTACCTGCGGCCGGCGGTGATGCTGAAGAACCTGCTGCCCGTGGACATCGTGTGCTGCCTGGCCGGCACTGCCAAGGAGACGCAGCTGAAGCCGGGCCACCGCGCGCAGGTCGCCACCGCCGAGCCGGGCACCTCCGTCATCATCATCAGGGTCGGTATCACCATTATTTTGTCTTGAGACGGTCAGTCACTGTAGGCAAAGAATTGGTATGTAACCATCCTTCTCTCTGAGTTCATACAATTTGGTTGCAACCTCAATCCAAAGGTGGAAAGAGAGAGAGAGAGAGAGAGAGAGAGAGAGAGAGAGAGAGAGAGAGAGAGAGAGAGAGAGATAAAAGTTCCACTTTTTGCTAATATCATTGCTATTAATATTAATATCATCACAACTGTCAGTAATTTGTGATCTTTCTGTGTTGAACAGTGGAAAATATATTTTCCCTAAATGTCCTTAATGCCTAGAGTTCCTCCAAAATACTAAAATTTACATTCATTTTTTTTAAAGGATTACCTCTATTGTGGGGTACGTCATTTAGGGGTCCAGAAGCAAGAACAGTTGCAGATGATAAAATTTGGGTAGTTAGCTGGAAGTAGTCTTGAATGTAAAAACGTTTCAGCATCACCTGATAGTTACATATTTATATTTCAAGAGCAGGTAATTTTCTTTAACAGCTTTGTAAGCAATGTCTTTTCAACCATTTACTTAATCACATCTGTCTTGCGCTTCTTGTACTTCACATTTTTAACAGAACAGTAACTTTTCTGGAGACTACGTTTAGTACATCTGTACATCAAGACATGTACCACAGATTCCCCAAAAATGTACAACTTCCTTCCAGTCTGTCAAAAAACATAGTGTCAGATAAGTATAAACTTATACAAGGTTTTCATACGAGTCAAACTATCAAGCAAATATAAAAGGTTTGCATTACAATTTAAATATTCCAAATTTCTTTATACTGTATTGGTTTATTTTTGTTGTATTTTGTGCTTTTAAGTGATTTTCATAGTGGGTTATGAATCTAATCATTATCTTGGGCTTGCAAATGACACATTCCTGGATGATACAATTTAAATATGTAAATATACTTATACAATGAATACTGTATATTTGTGCAGATAAGATGATGGCTGAATCATAAAAAAATGCCCCAAAAACCGATGTTGTCTTATATGATGGGACAAAAAAAAAAAAAAAAAAAAAAACAGATTTAAATTTAGTCTGAAATTTATATTGTTGAGGAAAGATTTACGAAAACAAAGGTTTGCATAATTAAAAGAAATCGCTTTATGAGCTTCTTTAATTTACTGAGCGGACATGGGCACATACGATAATCTATAAGCCTTAAAGCAGGAATAAGATTAATTATTTACAATGCAGGTTCATTGTACCATGTCGCTTGTCAATAATAATTTCTCAATATATCCAGCATCACACTGAAATAATTAGGGTATATTTAGGTACAGAGCAGTGAAAGGGTTAAAATATTTTGAAGCTACATGCAACAATTGCTTTTTTCCTCGTCTGCAGATACCAGACTACCTGGAGAAGGAGTGGATGTGCAAGCACGAGGTGCAGGCGAACCCGCCGCAGTTTTCCGTGTGGACGTTCGACTCGTACGACAGCGTCCAGAAGGTGTCGATGGACCTCGGCATCCACACGGTGCACAAGAGCGGGTCCCTCGTCATGTCCGTGTACTGCCCCTTCTGGATGCTCAACAAGACGGGCATGATGCTGTCGTACCGGGTGAGTGCGAGCCGACTGTGGACCCCAGCCCTCGCCTGCACACGCGTTGCTTTACTTGCACCTGGATTGGGGGCATTATTTATTCTGTAACTGTCTCATTCTAGTGTTAGACGAGAGCGTACATGGTGGGGAGAGCTTCTAAGGCACGCACACTGTATCAGTCCTTATACATTTTTATTGATCGAGGTGGCTCAGTGGTAACACACTAAACTCACAATTGGGAGGACAGTGGTTCAAATACAGGGTGGCGCAGGGGAACGGGAAATTTTGAACATTACTGTTGGCAGCACTGTAGCGCCGGCAGATGTTCCAAACTTTACACAATTGATGTGAACACGTTGCCATTTAGTAATCGTGGAGAATTGGACTGGTGCGGAACGTGCAGTAGCTGTGAGAGCATTTTACAAAACTGGTGATAGTGCGACTGCCGCGCAAAGAACATTTCGACAGCATTGCCAGCTTGGACGTCGTGGACGTGTCCCATCTGCGCACGCGATTACAATGTGGGTGCGTAATTTTGAAGAAACAGGATATGCCTCGACAAAGAAACCTCGAGGTGGCATTACAATGGTACGTACCCCAGAGAACATTACAGCTGCTAGAGCTGCAATCAAGAGAAGTCCTCACCGCTCCGTTCGACAGCGTGCATCTTCGCTAGGGATTAAGCGACGAAGCTTACAAATAATACTGCACGAATTAAGACTTCCATCCCTATAAGTTGCAGATTGTGCAACACTTACATGAACGAGTCCCAGCGTCACATGTGGAGTTTAGTAGCCAGATATTGGCTAAAATAATCGAGGAAGCGAATTTCCTTGGTAACTTATGCATATCAGACCAAGCCCATTTCCACCTGAACAGATTCATGAAAAAAGAGAATTTTCGTTATTGGGCACAGGACAATCCTTGAGTTTCACCAGCGACCACTACATAGCGTCAAGGTCACAATATGGTGTGCTGTACAGCAGGCTGTTAGTGTGAATGCCGAATGGGTGCACATCTTTCCAATGTTATCTTTAAAAAGAAGAGACACTTTTGGACATTTTGATTGTAAAGACATACTGAATACATTCACTTTCTTTGATAAATTACTCATTTTATGAATTTATTCATGGAAATGACAGTATTTCGAAATTTCCCGTTTCCCTGCGCCACCCTGTATATCTCCAACCATCCAGTTTTAGGTTTTCCGTGATTGCCCTGATCTCTGAAAGAAAATACAGCCAATTTCCTTTTCCAGAATTACAAATGTGAGCTCAGACTCTAATGAGGGTGTTGTCAACGGGACATTAAACCCTAAGCTTCCTTCCTTATACTTTGGTCTCCTGCTACAAAGTGCATTTTATAAGTAATACGACACATTTTTTTTTTTTTTTTCCTGACACAACGATACACCAAGGTGTGTTGTATCCAGCTGGGCTAAGTCTATGGGAGTGTTAGAGTGAGGACACGTATTTTCGTCAACCCCGTTTTGAGTTTATTTAACACGGCACAATGTATCGTTCTGTAGACCAACGGTACACCAGCAGATTTGCGTTAAACTTGGGAACTCCACCACTGAAATGTTTCAGTTACTTCGGCATCCCTTTGAAACTGATTGCTTGTCCGAATCACAAGTTTTTCGAAGGCACGAGTCGTTCGTGGAGGCCAGAGAGGAAATAGACGCCGAACCTCACAGTGGACGGGCATTAACCTCAAGAGTCGACGAAAATGTGACGTTTGTGCACGATTGTTTGAACTCTGACAAATGGTTGAGCTTTCAATCGATAGCATAAACTGTAAATGTGGCAAAAACAAACGTTTTCCGCATTGTGACTGAAGATGTGAATACGAGAAAGGTGTGTGCCAAACTCGTCCCAAAAGTGTCAACTGACGAACACGAGCACGTGCAAGTGCTTCGGTGCCAAGAAATGTTACAACATTTCTCGGTTATCATTGGTGACGAATCGTGGATTTTTGAGAACGACCCTGACACAAAAAGGCAGAGTTCACAGTGGCACACCCTATCATCGACCCGTCCCAAGAAGGCACGCACGAGGAAGTCCAGGATGAAAATCGTGCTCAGTGTCTTCTTTGACGTCAGAGGCACTGTCCACCGGGACTACTGTGAATTCTGCTTTCTTCTTGGAAGTGCTCAAAAGACTGAAAAGGAGGGTCTCGTGCTGCGAAAACGACATTGAGGAGAGGTGGAAATTTCACCACAACAGTACGCTGAGTAACGGCGCCTTCATTGTCTAAGAGATCCTGGCCAGCACTGACACCCCATTGATTCCCCAGCCTCCCTGCAGTCTTGACCTGGCTCCTACTGACTATTTTTTTTTTCTTTCTTTGGTTAAAAGGAGTCTAGGAAAGCATTGGGACACGATTGAAAGCATCCAGGCGCGTGTTACATCAGCTCTAAAGGACACTCCAGAAAAGGCGTTTCAAGCACGGAAACCACCTCCAGAAGTATATCGATGCTAGAGGGTGCTATTTTGAAAATTTTTGATTATTTGTACGAATATATTCAACAAATTATTTTTTTATGAATTTGGTCGCATTACTTATGGAATGCACCTTGTATTATTTCCATTTACTGGATTCAATACTATTTTCAGTGCTTCAGTTTTACCACTCGTGTATACTGTCACAATTCGATTGGGCTTTCAGCCGACATAAGCAATTTGAGATAGATGCTCCCACGAATGAGGTAGTGATAACTTCTTTGTTCAGCTCTTAAATAGCCCCCCCCCCCCCCTCCCACGCCCACCTCTCGCAAGCAGTGTGTGTGTGTCAGTCAGTTTGAAGCAGATCTGTGACATACATTAGACTCATTTCTCTCGGCTGAAAACTGTACATACACCTGTACAACTGTACATGGCGGTTGAAATAATTACAAATAAATAAATCAGTTTTCATTATTTTTATTATGATCATTTATCCGTTTGTTTAAGGTTTAGACTATTATAAAATAGTATGTTTTGGAATTATGGAACCTCCAAAAGCTTCCAACTGCACAGTTTGTAGTGAATTAACGTTTAAAATATTACCTGTACAGGTCTAAATTTAAAAAATGGCTGACGAGTCCAGTTAGGTTTGAATGTTCGTCATAGTAATTCTATCGTCTTGGTGTTCTTATATTTCAACCATTTTTTCTTGCCCAAATGATGAATTTCAAGAGAAATGAAACTAGCAGTTAAACTGCTGTGAATCTCAACATATACTGTATTTTAAGTATTGTATTGCTTCTGTTTTCTGATGTAAACACAAGCTGAAGTGCCACAGACCACTGCTGTTGGTAATGCTGGCACTTCTGAACTTGCTCCTGTGCAATGCTCTGTTCTTAAACTCTTAAATTATTCAGTCCGGGCAATGTACGTGGAAATTTGACAAGATGAGTTCCATCCACATCCTTTTAAAGAGATTCTAATGATGGTCTAAGCCAAAAACTATAAAGATGAAAATAGTTTAAACAAATTAACAATTAGTTAGAACAGAAAATTATGTAATATTATAGAAGGAGACCTTCTAGGTGGGAAAATGGTATAAAATAAAGATTTTTGACTTACCTAAAGTACAGGCTTGTTGATAGAAACACGAAACACACAAAAACACACAACCATTCGAGCTTTCGCCACCAGTGGTGGCTTCTTCGGGAAAAAGAGGGAGGAAGGAGAGGAGAAAGGGAAGGATACGGGTTTTAAGGAAGTGGAAAAGGAGCCATTCCAATCCCAGGAGTGGAGGGACTTACCTTAGGGGACAAAAAGGAAGGTAAACAAATACACACACACTCACACATATCCACATCCAAACACACCTAGGCAGACCCTAGGTGTGTTTGGATGTGGATATGTGTGAGTGTGTGTGTATTTGTTTACCTTCCTTTTTGTCCCCTAAGGTAAGTCCCTCCACTCCTGGGATTAGAATGGCTCCTTTTCCACTTCCTTAAAACCCGTATCCTTCCCTTTCTCCTCTCCTTCCTCCCTCTTTTTCCCGAAGAAGCCACCACTGGTGGCGAAAGCTCAAATGGTTGTGTGTTTTTGTGTGTTTCGTGTTTCTATCGACAAGCCTGTACTTTAGGTAAGTCAAAAATCTTTATTTTATACCAGAAAATTATGTAAGCTACTTAATATCAGATTTGTATTGACATCTGATATACTGTATGTGAAACTGCTATAACGACATTCCACATTATTCTGTTTTACTTCAAAATTTCAAATTTTTCTATTTACTTAGTTATGTGTATTGCTTCAAAGAAAAACTTTTGAATGTAATGTGCTTCAATTGAAACACTTTTACATTTTTATCTGATTTAATTAAATCTTAGGTACAGTATCACCACAGACAGTTATAATGTATTTTTTAAACTGTAAAAATTGTATCTTGGGTTTCCTAGTGTTATAATTTGAAACAGCTATTTTGGCATATTTTTCACAAGTTTCTGCAGTCAAGGTGATTGTTGTTATAATGATCTATTTCAACAGTCCATTCATTTTAACCTAGTATCAATTTGTTTTTAACAGTCAATACTGCCACAATGTCAGGGATTTCATTATTATTCTCTCTGCATGACATCCTATGGCTTCATTTTAATCAAAACATCTCTATCATAGAGTAGGCAAAACATTATTGCCATAGATTATTACAATCCTCTACTACTCATTTTAGAATTGTTTTGTAGTGACAGGAAAATTTGCATTTAAATATTGTCTTGTATGTACTAGTTTTGCTCTTTCTTCTTAGTCAGCTATCTGAAGATGACCTAACCAGGTGAAACACATCATGTTTTAATAAAACAATTTCACGACCAAGACAGTCTTTTATTCAAGAATTCTGACTGCATATGGTTGCTGTACCACACCACAATAATGGAATGGGAAGAAATTTAAAACTTATTTATGTGACTTAATTTGTTATTAAATGTGATATTTAAAACTTTATAACTAATTGCACCCCGTCACGCCCGCATAATTACTTTAGTACATCAATTGCATCATACTTAGAGTTTTTATGTGCCCACAATACAGTACTGTCTGTGTCAAATGAATAAACAAACTTCTTTACTCTGAAAAAGTATGAATACACATAAGAAATGTGTGTATACTCGATCCATTCATAATAATACTGAACCTTCCACTGCCTTCAAACATTACTAATGTCATGTTTCCGTATCCTTCCTTCTTTCCTGCCATAAAGGAGTGTTCTGAGAGCTGGCTGTTTTATATCTTTAACCCTTTCAGACCTGATTTTCACTGTCAAGGAAATTATTTTTAATGCTGTAATACTCTTAAGTTAAATTTTTAATGATTTTAGAAGCAAGATTTATGTAATTGTATGCACCCATTCTCATTCTACAACACCGCGTATACTGAAAAACAAGGCCCCCCCCCCTTTTTTTTTTAAGGGCTAAATTAATTTATTTTGTAGTACTAACTGTTGTACTGTATAAAGTGACCGTTCAATAACTACATTGCAAAATAACAACTACTACTTTCAGTTATACAGTGGAATAAAAGTAACCCACAATTTCCATGTTCTTCGAAGTCCGCAAACTGCTGCGCAGTGCGACACACACTTCTTAATATTTTTAAAGTGGTCATCCGCAGTTGGCAGTAATTGTGCACGATGAAATGATTGAACATTCATGTGTCGTATACATGTTCTTTCCATTGAGAAAAAATGCTTCTGAATCATCTTAGACACTGTAGAAGTTATGTACACATTTGTAGCCAGAGGGTCCGAAAGGGTTAAATGCACTACAGCTTGATGAGTGGCTTTTTCTATCTGCATTAAGAGAAGCCACAATTGGTTGATCATTTTCCAGAACAGTTACATGTTTGTAAACTACTTGTACTGCTGTGTCAACACGTTTTTTCCCCTAATGTGTTGTTTGTTGTTCAGGTTTTGCCTTTTTTATTCTGTGATGCTATAAAATGGTTGTGATACTGTGTTCAGTTTTTCTGTGCTAGAGAACACGTCTTGACGTTGGCTGTTTGTGCTGTCCACAGAAGTCGCGTAAGACAGAGAAAAACGAGTCGTCCGGCAGTCCTCTGAAGGTACCGCGCCTCTCTTGTCTATCCTCCCATCCTTGCCTCCCTGTGCTCAGACTTGTAGTTGTACTGCATGCACTCACTTTGTCGTTTGTGCAGATTCTGTATTTCGCTTTGCATGAAAAGTCTTTGTGGAAACAGATAGTGCAGTGTGATTTGTGCTTACAGTAACATCCCAGTGTCTGTAGTATTAACTAACTTGTGGTGTGAGTCAAAAAAATGGGCAAATGAATGTTTTAAATAGAAATGTCCTGAAAATATTGTTTGTGTAATGGCATATCGGTAATTATAGATGTCACTTGTCTTGCGTAATATGCGGGGCACAGAAGAAACTTTTATTGTGTATCACTGAGGGATTATATTGGTTAAATGGCAGTAGCCATGTTTGTGTGTTCTTCTGTACATTGAGAATTTTATTCTATCACAAATCCCAAAATATTTTGTTTCGTATTGGTTTCAGTATTTATTATGATTGGAACTAGTAGCACTTAAGCAGCACTTAAATCCCTACATGAAAATCTAGATCATCACACCCCTGACACTAGAAAAAAAATGCAGCTGCAAATTATAATACACAATACAAAACTTTAAATTTATAACCTCCTCCCAGCCAGTATAAAGTCATTGAATTGCCCAAGAAAAATAAGACATGAACTGAAAAAACAACATATCTTATATCATTTATATTCTAACTTTGTATGTGACATTATATTGTATTCTTGACCTATCCCCCATATCAATGTACAAGTGACTGTACCTTTTTGATATACAATACAAATGAATGAACAAACATCTTTACTCTGAAAAAGTATGAATCAAATAAGCAATGTGTGTACACTGGATTCATTCTTAATAAATACTGAAATCAATATGAAACAATATATTTTGGAACTCGTGATAGAAGAAAAGTCTCAGTGCATGGAACAACACACAAACATGGCATAATCAATGTTTGTTTTGTGCCCCACATATTAAATAGAAAATCCACCAATAACACATTAATAAGATTTAATCATACGAGGAGTTTAAAGATTGGATAGAACAATGTATATGACAGAACAGACAAATACACTAGAGAAAATTATTTCAAGAGGCAAAATTGTAAGTGATTGTGATACGCATCAAAGCACATACATTGGGCTAGCTTTTGGAAATAATTTTGTCTTCGTTGGGCGGGAGAAATGGGGTATATATGGGGGGGGGGGGGGGGGGAGACCAGGGGACCTGCCCCCCTCCCAAACAAAAAATAATGAATATGAGGTAAGATAATGAAGTATGGCATCTTGTTTTATTATTTTTCAAAAATGCCAGTAGTTTGGGATGTGATGCCACAAAATTTCTGTGAGGTGATCCCCCCGTCCCGGTCAAAGTCCTGGGTTCAGCACTTACTTTTACGAAATGAAGACTCCATTACAAGCAGTGTGCACCACGACTGTAAAATGATAAATATCGAAAGAAAACGCAGCATTGGTCATAAATTTGTTTTTTAATTATTACAGATCGATTCCAGCTATTGAATAGCCATCTTCAGTGTAACTTGCACAGTCAACTAGAAACATTACTGATCCGGTCACACTGATGCAAATGATGTTATGTAGAGTGCACTCCGCCTATTAGGTGCTTTAAATGTTGGAAGTTTGGCCATATGTCTTGACTTTGCACCTTCAGCCCCATACGCAGAGATTGGGGACGTCCATCCCATCCGAATGCTCTATGTACTCCCCCACCTAACACAGATAACTGTGGGCAACACCATCCACCCTCTTCTCCAGACTGCACAGTACTTCACAAAGAACAAAAAATAATGGAGTAAAGGATGACAGACAAAATCTCTTATACCAAAGCCAGGAAAAAGTATGAGCTACTTCACCCCGTAGTGTCAAAATCGTCATTTGCTGCAATCGCATCGTCCCTGCTGTCTTCGGAGACGATGGCCACAAAACTTCGGTCACATCCTGTGGTCCCCCAGGGCTGTCCAACTTCTTCTGCCCCACTAATGGTTTGGGGGTTGTTCTTCACATCTTGCTTCCCCACAACCTTCCGTGGGAGCAACCTCCCCCAACCATCAGGGACATCAGTCCCCACCTCCCAGCCAGAGAAGCGACAGCCTTCTCCGGTACCTCTCGCGACGAAGGGATCCCACGGGGCGATCCCTTCTGAGGCTTCGAGTGCCTCGGAGGACCCCAGTCGATAGCTGATGGATCCCCGTGCCCCCAGTCGTAGGGCTTTTTGGTCTCTTTAGGGCCCAGAAGTCGCCTCAGCGAAGTCCTTAAAGCTTTTAAAACCTGAGTCAGCGAGAGGGTAAGAAGAGTAAGATGCAGAAAAAAATAACCCTTTTGTGGCTCTTAAGCCACAATGTACACGTTCTGCCTCTGAAGGTGAGGTCGAGATTCTGGCGGCCCTGAGGATCTCGCCCTCACCGACTCCCTGGAATCGGTGGTCCTAATTACTGTGGGTTCCCCTACAGCGGCAGAAGGTGAACCTTTGGAATGTTGTGTTTTATTTGTCCTTTCGGGGTCTTTAGTTGAAAAGATTAAATTCTCCATTGGAATTATGGTGGTTTCCCCCCCTGTGTAGCTGAGCTACGACAACTTCTCGGCACTTCACCCACGTTCTGCATTGCTGTGCAAGAAACTTTGTTTCTCACGATGCGCACCCCCGCCTTACACGGCTATCGGGGCTATTACGGGAATCGTGCACATTGTGTTAGGGCGTCAGGTGGAGTATGCTCTTATGTCCTCGGCTCCATCTACAGCAAAGCTGTTCCTCTCTGGACGCCTTTGGAAGCCGTGGCTGTCAGGGTAAGGGCTGCAGTGGACATTACAATCTGCAACTTCTACCTTCCTCCTGACGGGGAAGTACACCAGCACGTACTGGTGCTCTGATTGCCCAACTACCCCCACCTTACTTGGTATTGGGTGACTTCAATGCCTATAACTCATTGTGGGGTGGTACTGTGATTACTGGCCGCGGTAGAGATGTCGAGTCATTACTATCCCAACTCGACCTCTGCCTTTTAAATGATGGTACCCCCACATATTTTAGTGTTGCACACGGTATCTACTCAGCCGTCAACCTGTCGGTGTGTAGGCTTAGCCTCTTCCCATCTATCCACTGGAGATTTCGTGATGACTTCTGTGGTAGTGACCTCATCCCTACCTTCTTGTCACTACCCCAGCAACAGGCCCCCGAATGCTTGCCCAGATGGGCACTTAATAAGGCTAATTGGGACATTTTTAATTCTGCTGCCATTGTCGGTTCTCCGACGCATCCTAACATCGATGCGGTAGTCGACGGCCTTACCTTGACCATTATTTCTGCAGCCGAGTGTTCTATCCCCATTTCTTCGGGATCACCCCGGCGGAAGACGGTGCCTCGATGGTCGCCAGAGATTGCCGAGGCGATTAGAAGCCGTTGGGGCGCTCTGCAGCGTCACACACACACTCCCCATATTTGGAGAATCTCATGCTTTTTAAATGGCTTCATGCGCGAGCCCGACAATTAATTAGAAAACACAAGCAGGTATGTGTTTACCAATGGATCCAGGTGTGTGTACGGTTATCAGAGTCCTTTTAGTGTGCCTGGTATTTACGTGAATGGAGCAGTTTGCACAGATCCACATGTGCAGTGTTCGGCATCTGTGCATTATCCACCAGCCTTTTGTGTCGTGAAAGAGTGGGAGGAGTGAAAGGGGCTCTTCTTCTCGGCTCATCGTGTGGAACTGTACGACAAGTTAAAACTAGAGTCGCCAGTCAAGGTCACGCGCCAAATCAAAGAGCTTCAGCCTCAGAGATGCCCAGCGCTACAGAGAGCATCCCAGAGTGCTCCTGAGAGCTAAAACACCAAGAACAATTTGCTTCTCGGCTTTTGGCAAGATCAATGTGTAGTCTTCTTTTTAAAAAAAAAAAATATATATATATATATATATATATATATATATATATATATATATATATATATATATATATATATATATATATAAGGAAAAGGAAAAAGATTTCTTTATTTCAATTTCTATAATAATGTGTTACATCACCAGTAAATTTTACTTTAGCACATCTACCAGCACCTTTAACCAAACGCTAATTTATTTTCCTGTCATTACGTGTCCGTAAAGTAAAAGCATTACCAGATGTAAAATAAGACGCTCCAACATCCCTATTGTATACTTCTCCAACATGATACGTACGGAAAGCAATTACATCTCTGTTATTAAAGGATTCCAACCCAGTAACTCTTTTCACGGTATCAGCCGGATAGCGCACCACAGCAACAGTGTGAGCCTAGTGTGCACACGAGTACACAATGAATTTAAGAAACTGAACAAAGAACCACACAAAAGACACAAAATGTGTCGCTTCTAGTGAGAAGCCGTAGTGCTCTCTGTGCTGAGCTGTAAAACGACGACAGCCATTCGGCGACACTCGGCGATATCTTCCGTACTACATTGTTCGAATCTGTTTGCCGAGTACATCACGAAACAAAAGATTTTAGTCATTATATCTAGCTTTAGAACATCACATACAGGTCCACATAAATTCATTTATTTTCAAAAGATTACAGCTGCTGTAATACACTTGCAATTTTATTGTCGGGACGACTTGCTTCTGTGCTACTTGGGAGTACAGATGATAAGTATTGTGACATGTCATTGGGGAGCTTTACATAGTGTAAATGATCTGTTTATATAACCATTTGATTGTGAAATGTAACATCTTGATTTAGCAAACAACTTCATGTCATCAAACTTATTAAAGGTTCTGTCACAAGGTGGATCGATTATGAAAACTGTCGCTGAAATTTTTGTCATTTGGAGGAAGCTTGCAATGGATGGTGCCATGTTGGTGGTCAACAGAAGTTTCTTAGACATTTTTAATTAAAAAAAATCAGCAGTATGTGTGCTGTAGTTGGTATTAACACATTTACTTTTGTTGAAACATTTTACCTGGAGTATGTAGAGTGATAAGGATAAATGTTCCTTTGTGTTACTAATTTTGTGTGTACCTTTAAGTCATTTATTATTGTTTAATGATATTTAGCAATTAATTTATAGGTTACTTAAACTTTTAGATACAACTGTATGTTGGCTATTTAGACTAAAAATTGTCCATAGACAGTGCTGTACTATATACTAAAAACTGTTTCTTAATTTACCATGACTAATTTCTTTCTTACTTGTTTTATTGGTATTTTTTGTTTTGGTAAGTTTTTTAATTATATTCTTATTTTTGTTTTTCATAAGTTTTGTAAAAGTTGACAAGATCATTGAAAATATAGCAGAATCCTTGAAAGTGTGGAAAATTTATACTGTTGGCCATTAAAATTGCAGCTACGAGGAGAAGAGCAAATAATGAAATTATACTTTTTGTTATTACACAGCTGCAATCTCTAGCATCAATAAGGCTTTAAGCCAGCTGAGCATATAGTTTAAGTTGTGTGTCATAGAACCATTAAATTTAATATTAGGTTGTTGTTGTTGTTGTTGTGGTCTTCAGTCCAGAGACTGGATGCAGCTCTCCACCCTACTCTATTGAGCAAGCCTTTTCATCTCGTCATAAGAACGGCAACCCACATCTACTTGAATCTGCTTACTATACGCGTCTCTTGGTCTCCTTCTGCGTTTTTTACCCCACACACTTCCCTCCAGCGCGGCCGCGGGGACTGAGGCGCTTCAGTCACGGTCTGCACGGCCACTACGGTCGGGGTTTCGAACCCCCCCTCGGGCATGGATATTTGTGCCGTCCTTAGTATTAGCTAGTTCATAAGTAGTTTGTAAGTTTAGGGACTGACGACCCTGTAGTTAAGTCCCATAGACTATACAAACATTTGAAATTCCCTCCAATGCTAAATTTAAGATTCCTCAATGTCTAAGAATGTGTCCTACCAAGCGATCCCTTCTTGTAGTCAGGATATGCCAAAAATTCCTTTTCTCACCAAGTCTGTTCAGTATCTCTTCATTAGTTATGCGATCTACCCACCTAATCTTCAGCATTCTTCTGTAGCACCACATTTCAAAAGCCTCTATCCTCTTCCTGTCCGCTCTGCTTTTCGTCCATGTTTCACTCCCGTACAAGGCAACACTCCACACAAATGCCTTCAGAAAAGACTTCCTTATCCTTAAATTAATATTCGATGTTATCAAATTTCTCTTTTTCAAAAATTCTTTTCTTCCCATTGCCATTCTGCATTTTATATCCTCTGTACTGCGACCATCGCATGTTGTTTTACTACCCGAGTAACAAAACTCATCTACCTCCTTCATTGTTTCGTTACCTAATCTAATTCCTTCAGCATCACCTGATTTTCTAAGACCGCATTCCATTATTTTTGTTTTGCTCTTGTTAATGTTCATTTTATACGCTCTCTTCAACACACTGTCCATTCCATTCAACTGCTCTTCCAGGTCCTTTGCTGTCTCTGACAGAATTACAATGTCATCAGCAAAACACAATGTTTTTATTTCTTCTCCCTGAACTTTAATCCCTATTCCAAATTTTTCCTTGCTTTCCTTCACCGCCTGCTCGATGTACAAATTTAATAACATTGGAGAAAGGCTACAACCCTGTCTTACTCCCTTCCCAACTGATGCTTACCTTTCATGGCCTTCGAGTCTAATAACTGCGGTCTGGCTTTTGTACAAGTTGTAAATAACTCTCCTTTCCCTGTATTTTACCCCTGCTGACTTCAGAATTTGAAAGAGTGTATTCCAGTCAACATTGTCAAATGCTTTCTCCAAATCTACAAAAGCTAATAATGTAGGTTTGCCTTTCCTTAGTTTATCTTCTAAGATAAGACGTAAAGTGAGTATTGCCTCTCGGGTTCCTACGTTCCTCCTAAATCCAAACTGATCTTTCCTGAGGTCAGATTCTACCAGCTTTTCCATTCTCTTGTAGATAATTCGTGTTAAAATTTTGCAACCATGACTTATCAAACTGATGGCTCTGTAATTTTCACACCTGTCTGCGCCTGATTTCTTTGGAATGGGGTTTATTACATTTTTCTCAAAGTCTGAGGGTATTTCACTTGTCTCATACATCCTACACACCAGTTCAAATAGTTTTGTCATGGCTGGCTCTCCCAGAGACTTTAGTAGCTCTGAGGGTATGTCATCTACTCCTGGGGCCTTGTTCCGACCTAGGTCTTTAGGGGCTCTGTCAAATTCATCTCTCAGTATGGTATCTCCTATTTCATCTTGATCCACTTCCTCTTCCCTTCCTACAACATCATCATCTCTAAGTTCATTTCCTTTGTAGAGTTGCTCTATGTAGTCTTTCCACCTTTCAGCTTTCCCTTCTTTGCTGAGAACTGGTTTCCCATCTGAGTTCTTGTCCCCAAATGTCTCTCTTATTTTCCTGTAGTCGGTATCTACTTTTCCCCTTGTTATACATTCTTCTACAGATTTGCATTTGGCTTCTAGCCACTCCTGCTTAGCCATTTTGCACTTCCTGTCAATCTCATTTCTTAGTCGTCTGTACTCCATTTTGCCTGTTTCATTTACTGCATTTTTATATTTTTTCCTTTCATCAATTAAATTTAGTATTTCCTGTGATATCCAAGGTCTTGCCTTTCTACCTATTTTGTCCTCTGCTGCCTTCACTATTTCATCTCTCAATGCAATATTATGTACAGCTTTCTAATATAGTAACGAAATGCAGGCGGATCTGCAGTGTACCGATCCTTGCAATTGTATTGAGTGGAAATTGACCACCAACATAAACAAATGATCCATATTACATGAATTCAAGCCTGCAAATCCAAAATTTCAGATAATTTGATAATACATAGGAAAAAACCGGTATCTTTAGTGTAAATAGATCTTATTATACTGTGCAACTGAAAAACTCATTATTGGAAAACAATTTATCAGAATGAAAACTGTACTATCTTGGTAACAACCATACAACACTATGTGCTTATGAAGTAGTCCTGTTATTTTCATCTTCAGTAATTTCAGACTTGGTTATCTTCTTTTGGCATAAAGAATTGAACATTGACAGTGCAATTTGGTGCACAATGGTTGCTGCAACAATAATGCACTATTTACTAGGGATCGGTCGAACCCCAATTTTACCGAATCTTAAATAAAACATGTGCCGAATTCCGAACCCAAATAATCTGTCAACTCAAGTACTTGTATTTAAAAATAATTACTACTGTCGCTGCCAATGGTGAAGATAAGGCCTTCTGAGGTGAACCAAATAAAACTTTTTCTTAGAATCATTAGGTATCTTATTTAATTAATTGCATTACACATTGAGACAGAAGGGAACTTATTCTGTAATATATTACTGATTTCTGTTAAATCGACAAAAATTGCATTTTGAGGAGTGCATCAATGAAAGTGTTAAATTCTGAGGCAAAGAAGCAAGATGATAAATTTTCCACACTTACAAGGAAACAGTATAGTAGCCTAAAGTACATTTTTAGGTTCGTTCTGAGTGATTTGTTCTGTCACACACCAAAGCTATGTATTGCTTACAATTTTTTGTATATAACATTTTATAACCTATGATTTTTTGTGACCAGTGGTGACAATGATTGATGCCACTTATTTTCTCTCTATTTGTGCTATTTGAAATGCAATATATTTAAATTCAAAATATTAAATGGACTTGCTTTGCAGCTGCTTTGATATGTTGCCCCATTCAGTCAATCTCTTTCTCTATTTTACTTAATACTTTGAAAATATGCTTTCATTAATATTCATCGTAATTGCATATCCTTTCATGCTTTACAAAGCACAGGCATTTTAATGTAAGTACAATAAAAATTCTACTCATATATATATATAGATGAACTTCAGGTTCAACAAGTTTTAACTAGAATACAGAATTCCTCACTGTTTAGAGTGGATCTTTGATCAGATACTCATACAGCTTTATTTTATAAATAAAAATTTAGAGCTGCTTGGCTGTTCACAAACTGCTTTCCTTTTCACCTTTGTAGTTAGTTTTATATAAACTATGATATTAATATCTTCCATAACTGAATATCTTGTTATGACTGTATGATGACCATTGTCATCTTCCAAGAATTGACAAAGAACATGGTAAATCGGTAAATGCAAAGACTTAACACTGATATGCAAAACTAAATTGTCACCTTTAAGGCACCTCTTCACTGATGAACAATGAGTGAAAGAAGTATTAAGTTTAATATAGCAGATTTTTAGAAATATGTAAATTAAGGGAAAGCAACCACCCACAAATAGTGTGTCAATATGTGGAGCGTAGGAACACGTAACATAAACAGCAATCGTACTACCTTTTGAGCATTTAGCTCTTATATCAGTAGCGCGCGCGGGCGCGCACACACACACACACACACACACACACACACACACACACACACACACACACGTCATACTTGCATAATATCTTGAGCATGAGAGTTGCTCCATGCTGAAGATTGCAAGTCATGCAATTGTAATATTTGTGCAAGTATAATGCAGACTATTGGCACACATCCTAATTTTCCGAGGTTACAACACTGTGCTGGAAAGCATAAAGATTACCGTGAATGAAGTTTCTGTTAAAATTTTCTATGCTCAACTTTTCACTGAAATATAGACGAGTTGTTGCCTTTCTCATATTTTACATATTCCTCCAATCAGGAATTTCCATCATCTTTTCTTTCATTGTGGATGCATACCTGTTGAAATGTATTGTACCGTGGTGCAACTAGAGGGTGACAGTTTTCTTTTGGCGCTCCCTGTGATGTTAAAGTGATGAGCAATAGTTATTGTTAATGGGAGTGGTTCAGTAAGTACCTTTGTTCAGGGTGAAGTGCAGTCATTTTTTCTGCCATCGCAGCTGTCTTAACCCCTTAAAAAATTAAATCTGTGAAGCTATCTGAAATATTAATGACTTTCACACTGGAATGAGATTGTTATTCAGAAACAAGGAGCCATGTTGGAAAATTATGGGTGGCTGAGAAGCAGGAGATGAGGGTGGTCAAATTTCATAATAAAGTTTCTGGAGTTTTGTGGTGGCGATTTCTGATGCAGTGGTGCTTGGTCATGGTAAAACAGCAGTTCACCAACACCAAATGGGATTGTTTCCTTCAATTTCTTGTTGAAGTGGTCCAGTACTTCACTGTAGTATTGTTGTAGTAATGACAGACTGTAAATAATTTAAGTATGAAACAGACCAGTAACTGAACGACAGAAGCTCAAGTGTAATCGACAGATAAACACGAAACAGTGAAAAGTTGCTGGCTTTTGGAAGAAATTCTTTGATGAGCTACAGTTCCTTACGGCTTCTGCCTTTACCGTGTGCTCACACAACATACAATGCACTGTATGTTAAGTTGATACACTACTGGAGCAAAGACACATGTGCACTTGTGTGTGTGTGTGTGTGTGTGTGTGTGTGTGTGTGTGTGTGTGTTTTCATTCCTCTAGCTCTTCAAAAGATTTGGTCTTTTATTCTAATGTAATTTTGTGGACTCCTAGAGTAATAAACAGTGATCAACTTGATGGGTTTGCAGCTAGATTTCATCGTTCTCCTGGCAATATTTGAGCAGTCAGCCTGGCCATTATCTTCAGTTGAAATTGTTGATGCATAATCATGCCAAAATGCAGAATTATTGTGCACCAACAATTTCACCTGAAGATGATGGCCAGCTTGACTGCTCAAATATTGTCAGAAGAATGATGAAATCCATCTGCAAAATACTGAAGAGGATCGGCAAGTTTTGATTTACTAATGCGTGTACCTTTCGATGACTCAATGCTACTGCTATGTGGTATTTATTTATGAATTACTTACTATTTCATTGTAATCTTGTGACCTTTTTTCTCCTTTGTCTAAGGAACCTAGAGGTATGATGACATTTAGATTCCTACAATTAATTACGAAAACCTTATTAGCTAGCGGACACAGTCTTCACATCATTCACAAATAGCAACTGATTACTTTGATTGTTTTTCAGTTTCAAGGGTCTAATGTTGTATTACAGTGTCTACAGTCATGACAACTTGATGTCTAGTCCTTTGGCTCCTCTTCAATTATTCCAACACAGCTTCTGAATTGTGAACCTCACCCATTTGGTGTCAGCAGTCGTGGCATCTGCCAGGCCAGCTGTGTTTTCATGTAATTGTCATGTGTTTTTTCAATACATCTATTAAAATATTATTTGGCATTGCTACTTGTCAGGCAATCAGTGTGACCGCATTGTGGACTTTCTCAGTAATTTAGTCAGTAATCGTACCTGCATAAATTTGGAGAAATTCTCAGAAACATATGTTTAAGCACATTTAAATTACTTGAATTGTCATCTAACAGTTGTCACTGATGCTGAAGGGGCACCATTAAGAGTATCAGTTTTCCTGATGAAAAGTAATAAGCTATCTGTGAAATCTCTACACTTTCTCCATCTTGACTAAAACAATGTAATGCACCATACCATGTGAACTGGTCCCAGTTTTTGTTTTAACTGCATTTAATAGATAGGAACACACAGCAGTAACACTGGCTTAGACAGCCATTTTTATTCAAACAGAACTGCTTAGTGAACACTCGTATAGGAAAACTCATTGCACAACTGACGAAACTCTGAAACACCCTTAAGAAATTTGTCCAAACTGGCCCAGTGTGAACATGACAAAGCAACTTGGGATGTTTTGAGTATTCTTTTTAAACATAGTTACCCATGGTA
Organism: Locusta migratoria; assembly: GCA_026315105.1. NCBI lineage: Eukaryota > Metazoa > Arthropoda > Insecta > Orthoptera > Acrididae > Locusta > Locusta migratoria. Next base: position 55,520,217 of record CM048754.1, on the reverse strand, counting down.
AAATGTAAGAGATTTTGTTAAAATTTAAAAATTTGTTGCTGCTGCTTCCAAATATAATATATTCCTGTGAATTTTACAGCAAACTGACGAAACAACCAATGTGCTGTATCACCCAGATGACTTCAAGGGGCCAATACTATTTTCTTTCCGAGCCAAATCATTTTTCGGCAAGAAGAAAGCTTCGGTGAAAGTGGAAGATGGCGAGTGGTCCGATAAATTCTCATTGGATGTCGCAGGTAGTTCTGGGACTGTGAATTGCAAGTACGGTGACACTGTTTACCAGGTATGTACAGTTATGTGAATTGTAAGCAGATTTCTATCCTCTACCATTATCCTATACCTGTGATAAACGTGAAAGCTTCTATGTAAAACGCTTTTACTACCCAATCTTGAGTACTGCATTGCTCAAGTGTTTGGGATCCCCACCAGATCAGTTTAAAGGAGGACATAGACATAGTTCAGAGTTGGGCAGCTAGTTTTATAACTGGCAAATTCGATCAATGCGTGAGTGTTACTGAAATGCTTCGGGAACTCGACTGGGAGACGCTGGAAGAAAGGCAAAGTTTTCGAGGAGCACTGTTGAAGAAATTTAGAAAACTGGGAATTTGAGGTGGACTGCAGAAAGGTTCTACTGCCGCCAACCTAAATTTTGCATAAAGACCACAATGATAAGATGGGAAAGTTTAGGGCTTGTATGGATGCATAAAAGTATTCGTGTTTCTCTGGTTCTATATGGGAGTGGAACAGGAAAGCCAGTAACTAGTATTGGTACTCAGTACCCTCTGCCATGCACCTCTGGGTGGATTGCAGATGTAGATGTAGATGTTTGTTACCACATCTTGCTAAAACTGCAGCACAGATTTGGATGAAATTCCGTGTGGAGATTGCTTATGTCCTGGATTAACACACAGGCTAATTTTAGAAGTGTATATTAAAAGTTATTTATGTATAAAAATAGGTATGGTTTAACTTACCAAAAGCACAGGCTCGTTCACAGATAGCCAAATAAAAACACACACACACACAAACAAACAAAAATGTAAGCTTTCGCAACCTTTAGTTGTTTCCTGATGAAGCAACTAACGGTCGCGAAAGTTTAAATTTTTGTGTTTGTATGTGTTTTTATTTGGCTATCTGTCAACAAGCCTGTGCTTTTGGTAAGTTATACCATCTCTGTTTTTTATAAATATTTTTCCTACCAGGAATGTTTTCCTCTATAATATTCTTATCAATTTGAGCTTAATAGTTATTTATTTACACACATAAAGAGAGATGCGTTATAGTCCTAAGAGGCTTCTGATACATCAGTAGAAGAATCAGCTTTCAAATGTGCAGGGTAGCCGTGCGACCAGAGTTGTGAAGTCCTGTGAGTGAGTGCTTTTAGGCACTGGTTCGTGTCCTGTTAGTTACTGCCAATGGATTACACTAAAAAAAAAAGTCTGGAAATTAAATTTTACACAGTGCCCATTTTCATTTGATGTTACAGATCAAGGAAGTACATACGTAAATTGAAGACTTGAAATAAAAAATTCTCAGAGTGCCATAAAAAATATTGAAGTTTCGTGTGAAATGGGATATACGTACCAGCCCTATTAAGTGTAAAAAGTGCAAACTGCCATGTGTAAAGAGCACTTACAGCAACAGATATAAATATAGTACCAAACTCAATCAACAGATGGCAGAAGGTATAACAGCTGCTGCAATTAACATATGAAATGCTTCTGTTTTCCAAACCATTCTGCTCAATGTTATCTTCGTGTAGTTCCAGTTTTTCCTCACATTCATGATTTTCATACTTACAGCCTTTTCTATTTCTAGTCTTAGATTTTCAAGTGCAGTAAAAAAATTGTCGCTAAACGATAGCCGCGTGGGAGTATTCCAGCGGTCTGGAGTGCCACGTTACGGATTGTGCGGCCTCCGGTGTCGGAGGTTCGAATCCTCCCTCGGGCATGGATGTGTACGTTGTCCTTAGGTTAGTTAACTTAGTTCAAGTAGTTTGTAAGACTAGGGACTGATGACCAACGTAGTTTGGTCACATAGAATTACAAACATTTTTAGTTCCTTTTGTCATGTTTTTACCACAGTTGCTATATTATAATATTATATTGAAGGTATTTCACTTAACTATCTATGCAACTGATTTAATAAAATATGCTATTGCCATATGCATTTCGCCTTTGTTTTGGAAGTCATCATCAGTGGCAATATTTCATGGATATAGCTTTATATCTGGTTCTCATCGGTTGCTTCCAGCTGTTGTGCTTCAGTTCCGTGCATTTTGCTGTTTTTGATGTTCCAGCACTTCACAGTTAGCAAATGGCATGTGCCTAGTGGTGCTAACTGTCAAGTGCTGGAACATCCAAAACAGCAAAATGCACGGAATTGAAGCACAACAGCTGGAAGCAACCAATGAGAACCAGATATAAAGCTATATCCATGAAATATTGCCACTGATGATGACTTCCAAAATAAAGGCGAATGCATATGGCAATAGCATATTTTATTAAATCAGTTGCATAGACAGTTAAGTGAAATACCTTCAATATAATATTAGAATTACAAACTTTTGCATTTTTATTTATTTATTTTTTCCCCCTAAACAAGGTAGCATATACTCCTGAAAATATTTGTCAGGAAGTATAATATCTATTCGATCGTGATATTATATGGGTTCTTAAACAATTCCTCCTCAGTTTTCACTGACGTATATTGGACTGTCATCTACAACTATAAATGGTCAACATTAGCTGCTCACGTGTATCAAGAAATGGCAATCTCTATATATACTTGGAGAACTGCAAGACTCAAAACATCTTTTACAGAGATGTATTAGAATTACACTTTCCATACATTCCTTGATCATTACGCTGTGTTGCTTGCTAGCTGTGTCACAAACAACCTTGCAGTTATTTACCCACTTTCCTGGCAATTTCTACTTTGCTACATAATTGCATACAGATTTTTACCTTAACTAAATGAACAGGTTTCGAAGAACTAGTGTGATGCTACCATTTTTATGTGCAACAAATGGCTCACCCCACTATACCTCCAGAACTTCTGGAATGGGCTATACGCATAGGTGTGTAGGTTTAAGTGTTAATCTTTCCTTACAACAGACTATTCAACCAAGGGTAACACCAAGGAGCACAGCTAGTTCGTTAATAATTGCTCTGAAACCTCCTGTTGTTCAAGGGAAGTTTTGTGATAACTAATTTTATTGAATTTGCTACTGTAAGACCTTGAGGTTTTGTAGTGTAAATGAATTTTTTAACATCTAAACACTTCATCCCCTCCCCCCCCCAACCCCAAGGGCCACATCCCTAGCACTGCAATCTGTGTCCCAGTTGTCTGTTGCTGATACTTTGGTGAGGAGGACATCTTGTACTTGAACAGAAGTGACACTTCCATGAAGTAGAATAGGTCAAATATATTTCGAAATTTTTACTAACAATAATTCTTATCTATACAATATTCATGGGTTTGTGTATGTTATCTAATGTGTGAGAATGAAGTTTAGAATGTTTGGAATTAACAATACAGTAATAGGACAGTTTACAACTCACTGCAAAGATGTGACGACAAACTGTGACTGGCACATAAAAAAGGCACACACGTGTAACACCTTCAGCTCTCGGTCATGACCTCCTTCAGAATTAGGAACAGCCGGAGCTTCAGCTTTCTCACCGATTCCTGGGCTGACTGTGGCAGATGAAATCATCGTGGACCCTGTAGACACCTCAGACGTTCTTGGCTGCCATTTTGCTCAGATTTGCAGTTCCACACACCACCCTTCCGCTTTCCTCCCTCGTAAACGGGTGACGGAAGCGAGGGCGATGTCTTTCTCCTCTCAATATGGTGAAGGCTACAATGCCGAGTTTACTGTGAGAGCTTCATCACGCACTCTCTTCTTCTCGACCTTCATCTTCGGGCCCAGATGGCATCCGTGTACAAATGTTGACACCTTTTACCTGAGGGTCTGCATTTTCTTTGAACCTATAACTGCATCTGGATGGATGGTATGTTTCCTAGTCGCTGGTGCGAAGCCATAGTCATTCCCGTACCTAAGCCTGGGAAAGACAGACATCTCCTTTCGAGGTTCTGTCCAATTTCCCTCGCCAGTAGCATTTGCAAAGTGATGGAACGAATGATTAATGGTTGGTTGGTATGGTTGCTCAACTCTCGGAATCTCCATACAAATGCCCAACGTGGTTTTCGCAGACACCACTCTGCCGTTGACCACCTTGTCACCATTTCAACCCATGTTATGAACAATTTTTTGTGGAAGCATCAAACAGTAGTTGTGTTTTTCGATTTGGAGAAGGCATACAAAACCTGTTGGAGATCGGGGATCCTTCAGACATTCCTGCTTGCAGATTTCAGCGTCACCTATCCATTTTTATTCAGCACTTTTTACAAGATCGCATTTTTAAAGTACGTGGGGGCTCAGTCCTGACAAATACTTTCTCTCTCTCGAGAGAGAGCAATAAATCCTATCATGGACTGTCCAGGTGTTTGAGCTTCTTTATTTATAGATGACTTTGCGATTTACTGCAGCACTCGATGAACTTGTCTACTCGAGTGGCGCCTTCAGCATTGGCTCGACTGTCTCTCTTCGTGGAGCATCAATAATGGCTTTCATTTTTCAGGTGACGAGACAGTGTATGAATTTCTGGGGGCGCACTGAACTTCAATCACCATCCCTTCACCTTCACCTACTCTCCCTTCAGTTTGTAAATACAACTCAATTCCTAGGACTAGAGTTTGACAGGAAACTCTGCTGATTGCCCCGCGTTTCTTACCCGGCAGCATGTTGTACCTTCTCTCTTGGTGTACTATGCATACTGTGTGATTCTTCCTGGGGAACTGACCGGACCACCCTTCTTTGCTTGTACCGGTCCCTTGTCCGCTCAGAATTAGACTACAGGTGTACTGTCTATTCTTCTGCAAACTCACCAATTTTACATCGTCTCAACACAATCCATAACCGTGGGGCTTTCTATACCAGTCCTGTCGAGAGCCTCTATGCCGAAGCTACCGAATTACCACTGTCCTATCGACAGGAAATCTCCTTAGCTGCTACGCGTGCCGGCTATCATCTGTGCACGGTCATCCATCTCGCACTGTATTTTTATATGGTTCCCCAGACCATCAGTATGCATTTACTCCGTCTTCCCTAATACCTCGTGGAGTTAACATTAGGTTGCTGCTTCGGCAGTTTGACTTTACAGTCCCTGTCACATTCTTGACGGGTGTGGGTGCTTCACCTCCCTGGCTCTGTCCTGATGTCTCTGTTAAACTTACACTCCATTCACTCCCCATAGACACTACCCCAGGGTCTGTGTATCACAGCCAGTTTCTTGCTCTTCGCACATAGCTTCTGAAAAAATTTCTTTTACTACACCGACGGTTCCGAGACCGACCACGGTGTCGGGTGTGCCTTCATACTAGGCAATGAATCTTTCCAATATCATCTTCCTGACCGGTGACCGGTGCTCAATCTTCTTTGTCCTCTATCAGGCCACAAGACCTCTCCCAATAGTGTTATCTGCTCAGATTCTCTGAGTGCATTAATGTGCTGTATGTGGTGCACTCCTCGGTGCAAAGAATCCAGGCGTGCTTTCACTTCCTCATTGACAGTGGAACCAGTGTGGAGTTCCTGTGGGTCCCTGGCCACGTCAGTGTCTCAGGGAACGAGAAGGCGGATTCTGCTGTAAAGGATGCTGCTCCCCTCACTCGGTTTGCTACCTATTCAGTCCCCTCAGACGATCTCCGCGTCAGTGTCTCTGGGCAAGTGATATCGCTCTGGTACTCCCGTTGGCCTTCTCTTGTAGGGAACAAACTTCGGGACATTAAACCTCTTCCAACTGTTTTGTTGACCACCCTATTGTTTCAGCCACCGACAGTTAGTAAGTGGTGACCCCACTCCTACTTGTGGCCACTGTTTCCTGCAATTGACTGTATGCCATTTTCTGGCTGAATGCCCATTTTTTAATAGTCTAAGCCACAGCCTGTGTTTCCCATTCGAGTTACCTGATATCTTAGCAGATGACATGCGGTCTGCAGATTGCGTTATACTTTTTATCCACCGTAGCAATATGGCGAAGGAAATTTAACAATCCCCAGCCAAGGCATCCAGCCATGATTCTACAGTAAAGAAAGTTTACTGTCTTTAAAGAGCCATCTCCTTTCATTTGCCTTTGTTGTCATGCGTTTTAACAGCAAATTATGTTTGATTAAGTCTGATTTGTTGAGGTTAAGCTAAGAGTGGGTTTGCCTTGACCCAATTTGATGTTATCACTCTTCACAAATTTTGTTTATAAATTTGTAGTAGTAATATCATATCTTTCATGAACTCAGACTGTGGGACCTGTGAACCTGCTCTTTGCTCACACCTCTCCAACCGACCGAAACTTCATGTATGTTTTGTGTTTTTGTTCTAGATTGGAGTTCATATCCAGCTGACATACTCAGGGCTTACGAAACAAGTGACATTCACACCCTACTTTGTCCTCATCAATGAGACAAAATTCCTTGTCGAGTGCCAAGAAGCGGAGCGCACAGCCGATCCCTGGACGAAGGTGAGTGGTGCTAGTACTTCAAACTGTAAAGCTAGCAGCTGATTCGACGGCTCATGTCTTCAGTCGGTATTGACCCACGAGCACTCGCACTATTAGCAATTTGCTCAGAGTAATTTTCAAACGATTGGTATTGTGTTACTTTTAATTAGTCAAATTTAAGTGTTTCTTTAATGCTTATTTACACACATTAAGTATGTTTGAAACTGTTCCTTGACTGTGAGCAAAGCCGCATGGGAGTAGTAGAGCGGTCTGGAGCACCACGTTATGGACCACTCTGCCTCCCGTGCCGCAGGTTTGAATCTCTCCTCAGGCGTGGACGTGTGTGTTGTCCGTAGGTTAGTTTAAGTAGTTTGTAAGTCTAGGGACTGTTGACCAAAGTAGCCGGCCGCGGTGGCCGAGGGGACCGAGGCGCTTTGGTCACGGTCTGCATGGCCATTACGGTCGGGGGTTCAAATCCCCCCTCGGGCGTGGATATTTGTGCCGTCCTTAGTTGTAAGTAATTCATAAATAATTTGTGAGTTTAGGGACTTATGACCCCGTAGTTAAGTCCCATAGACTCTACAAACATTTGAACATTTGACCAAAGTAGTTTGGTCCCATAAGAATTACAAACATTTGAACATTTTGAACTGTGAGCAAAATGTTATACACAGGACCAATCCTGGATTTCTTTCGGATAATATTGAACAGTTTAAAGCAATCATTAGTCTATAACAAATCTCTCTCAGGCAAAATGATCGAAATAACTATCAGTTCCAAAATAAAAATAAAAAAATAATTACTATACCTTTCTAAGTGTTACACAAAGCCACTTTTTTTTTATATAGTCTTAACAAGAAATTGAATCATCTTCTTTTAATTTTACTTAATTTTTTAATTGTTTTTTCTTTAACAGAAATATGGAGCCTGTCATTTCCTTCTTTTTTTTTATGTTTCTTGTCAACGATTATATTTTGTAATTATGCACCTTATAAACTTCTTATCTTTGCACTTAAAAGAAAAAGGAAGTCACTTTTTTTCCAAAAAAACTAAGAAATTGTTCTTATGTCTTTAGCACAACTTGAAGCAGACATGATTGATAAATTTTACAAACTGCCACTCTCAATTTCAAATAATCTATTTCCACATTTCAGATTACTATCCAACATAGGCGCAATCAATATTTATTATATCGATAATGCTAACGTAATATTTGCTAACTGCGAAAAAGTAAGTAAACATTTACTTTGATTTTAATGATGCCTGCAGGCTTACTTTCGTTTTATTATTTCTCTTCAAATATCCAACTTGTAAATCATTATTTAGCTCAGTACAAATTTCGTAGAAGTGTCAGAGCTCATCCTCACTGAATTCATCCCCATTATCTATCTCTTTAACACCGTCAAAAAATAAAAATAAAAAATAAAATAAAAAATAATTATCTACTACGATACTTCGACTTCTAAGGCACCCATAGCAAATGAATATTTTAAAAAATAAAATAATTACTGGGGCTGGCTTCAGGCATATGAAACAATTCTCAAACGCTGAAGCCCCATCATTTTGAGTCTTGCCACTTATCAGCTTTTCTTCCAAAGTTAAAGTATTGAATTGTCCGTTATCCTTCTTGGTTTTATTGATGTAAATATTACAAAGTCTCCAATACTCGTGATCAATCATACGGCCTTATTATTTTATTACTTTGCAATGAGGGAGGAGGAATAATAATTCATCAATAATACTTTTACGAGTCTGACTGATTAACATATGGTTCTGAAATATTTCTGAATCAATTGCTGAAAACAATGTCAACTGCTGCCATAAAAGTGCGCGAAACAGTATCTCGCTACAGTGTTACATCGGATCCCACTCGTGGTCAGACTACATCCATAATACCATTTACAGCACATTGCCTGTCCCAAACAATTATAACTTCACTATTCTTAGTAAAGTAATTCATAAAGCCATACTTAATGCATTAATCGTGAACTCCATTTGAACAGTTACCACTCAGCTCAGTGGAAAAAAAAATTATGTACACTTCTAATAGTATACAATTTAGTCCCTCCTTTTCTGAAATTATGAATCAAACTTTAAATTGCATCTAGGAAAATTCAATTCCCATCTGTTTGCTTTTTTTGATATAATCATAAATCATTTCATCCATGTCACACTATTTCCGTTTGATTGCATCAGCATCTCTCGTATCTTGATAAAGAAAGACTTCTTTACTTGAGGCCAACTATTAGCAAATTAATCAGACTGAATACGTACTAAACCAAGAATGCTCACCCCGTCACAATACTACCTTTTGACGTATTCTTTTTTATATAAGTTAATCTTGGCCACCAGCTCAATAGTTCTCGGAACTCTTTGTTTTAATCAGCGCTCAGATGACCACCGCCATCTATTGTAGACCGGCTACAGAGAAAGACAATGCAATGCTTGGCAATCCTATATAACACAGAACACACTCCTCTAAAATGTTTTTTATTTACAGTGAAATTTCTAGAATGGTCCTTTGTAATAATTAAAATTATGTTTTACTTATTTATTTATTTTTCAGTTTCCATCATTATTTATTCCAAGCGATTAGACGAGAACCCAGTAACTGTGCTGTAATAATTGTGTCCCGTTACACAAGCCTATTTACAGATTCGTAGAAGCCGTAAATATGCATAATAACTGATTAACAAAAGTAATTAGGGACTGATAACCTTTGTCGTTTTGTCCCTTTCAAAATCGGTCCATCCATCCAAAGATAATTAGAATACATTTAAATTTCTGATGTAATAAAAGGTGCATCTGGAAAGTTCAGCACGGGGCTCGCAGCCCGGGTGAATAACGCCCCATTGCTCACAGGTGAAGCCCGGCGAGTGCTCGGCGCTGTGGCCGCGCTCCGCCAACAGTGGCGACCGCAAGATGCGTCTGCGGGTGCCCGAGCAGTCGGGCATGACGGCGCCCTTCTCCATCGCCACCGTGCACACCACCCTGCTCAGGCTCAACAACAAGGTAAGCCACTGCTGTTACCTCCTGCTAATGATCGTTTCACATCTCTATCTTTAAAAAAATAATAAAATAAGGAAACACACTGTATGCACATACCCCAGGAACTTCTCCACCACTGTACAAAACATTTACCTTTTACAGGATTGGTGAGTTTTACTGTGCTCTATGGGAAAGTATATTGTCATGTATAACAGAAAAAAGTTTATTTTACCTAGTAGCAAAGAAGTGTATATCATATAGGGAAGTTATTTATTTTTTGTTTTTATGTAATGGTTTATTTTTTCCTTGTGCATGTTCCACATATTCACCATGTACATACAATTAATAATTATATACTGCTACAAGATGCAGTATATAACAATTCATATGTAAGTAATATTCACTATACTTACAAGTAGTTACTGTCTTAGATATGGTGTATATTGGTATCTAATATATAAAAATGAATGTTGCTACAGTATGTCTGCCTAGGTGTGCTTGCGTTTGTGTAGATGTGTGGGTGTGTGTGTATTTGTTTACCCTCCTTTTTTTCCCCCCAAGGTAAGTCTTTCCTGTCCCAGAAATTGGAATGACTCCTTACCCACTCCCTTAAAATCCTCATCATTTCCTTTTCCCTCTCCTTCCCTTCTGCCTGACGAAGCAGCTATAGTCGAGCCGCCGTAAGAACGACTCTGACAGCTAGCGGCTATGTTGCCAATGCTGCCACGCATCTGTGGCTGTTTGTTGTTACGCCGTGTCAGTCGCCGGCATACGAATATCACGTCTGAATATTTTGGAACCGTTGCTATGTACTACTAATGTGTGAACGAACGATAACAACCACAAAGTGATGAGAAACACGCTTTTTTGCAGTTAAAAAGAAAAGGTTTAGAAATATATGTCAAGTTAAAGGAAAGCTTCATATGTTCCAGTATTCCATTAAATATAATGTATCATTTAGTCTTCAGCCAAAGGTTGGTAGTTGAGGAATACACTGTATTGTGGCAGTCTGCTGAGAGGGTAAACAAATAAGGACAACCACTTTACAAGTAGTAAACCGCCTCTTCCAGTGAAATGATTTGTATACTTACATAAAAGGAAGAGTGTTTTTTGCCTCATTTGTTTACGGTCGCTGTTGACTGCCATAGTATAGTGTCTAAGTAATATCATCAAATCAGTTTCGACAGCTGGTCCATTGGTCACAGAAGTAGAAATAAAATAACGTAATTTTTCAGTAAACGATCTTTGGCTGCGAAACGAACTATACATTAGAAATCATTCGCGGCCAGCATCATGTGCAATTTATACATGCCACAATGCATTGATTGATTTCTTACCTGTACTTCACGGAAGAGGGTAGACTCCACATTCTGCAAAAAGCGCGTCGTCAGTAACCACATCTTCTGCGTTGCTGTCGCTGTCACTCACTGTCTTCATCGGCACTGCTGCTGCTGCTGCTGCTGCTACAATCGTCCCCTAATCGTATTATTAATTCTTCTACCCGTTCTTCCAGTGCACCTTCTCGTTCCCATGCCTCTTCTAAGATGTGACAAGTATGTGTCACAACATTGCTCCATTTTGTGGGAGTAATACTGTCCAGTGCTTCACGAACTAAGAATTCTACTTCTTTTAATGAAAAACTTTTATTTCTTTCTGCAACGTACGATTTCACCTGAGCCCACATGAGTTCTGTTGCATTAAAATGGCAATGATATGGTGGGAGGCGCAACACTCTATGACCATTTTCTTCTGCAATTGTGTCAATTTCATAAATGATTTTTCAGCTTTTGTTTTCTTTCACAATTTCCAGAAGTTCAGCCTTTTTCATCTCTCTATGAAACGAATTTATGCTGTTCCTTTCAAGCCAGTCTATTATGTCACTCTTCCTGCTGCTGGATGTAGGGGTTTTGTTCAACTGAACAGAGTGATACGGTGCATTGTCCATTATAATAGTAGAGTTCTGAATGTTAGGAAGCAGAGAGTGTACGAACCACTCTTTAAATTTCATAGCCATCATTTCCTCGTGCTAATCGCCAGTTTTTTTAGATGAGAACAGTAACAAGGCATTTGGCACAAACCCATCGATTGTTCCAGCATGCAAAAGAATAAGACGACTACCTTTTCCAAATTTAGCTTTCATTGTTCCTCGTGCAGTGTCATCAGTCCATGCAATTGTTCTGGAGTGTCGAGCATTCACCCAAGTTTTGTCCAGCCACACGATTTGATTAGGCATACACTTGGATACTTCCCTCAAAAAACGACATCTCCAGGCAACGATATCTTCCCGTTCAAGCAGAACTCTTCTACCAGAAAATGTTTTCCATTGGAATCCTATTTTATTTAAAACACACGAGAGACTGGTTTTCCCTCTGAAAAACAACTCACTATCTTGTAGTGAGAGTAGCAGTTTCTTTCGGGTAGGATATTCTTTCCGCATGTAGTAGTCATATATATGTCGACAAATTGCGTCCTCTTGAAAATTGTCCAGTTCTGTCGCTTTGGCAGTACGCGCCCTGGTTTTCCCTGGAGTCGACAGAGCAGCAGGTGGCTCCTGTGGATCTGCAGCACACTTCTCCTCCGATACTCTCCTCACGGTGGTTGCTCCAATTTTCAGGGCTGCGGCTACTCGCTCAACTACTTTAGACAACGCCAAAAGAGGCCCACCGTTGTCCCTTTCCTCCTCAAAACAGCACCGTAGATTAACACGAGCTCACGGGACTGGCTCTTTGCCAACTTTCCTACGGTTAGAAGAAGACATCGTGCACACGTCTGAAACACGTAGCACGGCACGAACGAAACAGGTACCACAAAGAGACAAACGATAAACACGCAACAGATGCTTTGCAACGACTGAAGCATGCCACTCCGCGCGACCTTGAGCGGCCCCGTTACCCCGGCAACATTTACGAATTCCGGAGCTCAGGTTGGTGCTCGGTGTCCCCCCCCCCCCCCCTACCGTCTGCGGCCCACGTGCGCGAACTGTCAGGGTCGTTCTTTCGGCGGCCCGACTATAGGCTGCAAAAGCTAGCATTTGTGTGTGTGTGTGTGTGTGTGTGTGTGTGTGTGTGTGTGTGTGAATTTATTTATTGATTTATTTGCGCTACTATCACTTTCTGTGCTCCTTTGCCTGGTAAGTAATCTTCATCTAATTTTTATATTTATTTTTCCTGCTAGGAATTTCTCCTTTTAAGGAAGTGGAAAAGGGTCATTCCAATCCCAAGAGTGGAAGGACTTACCTTATGGGGAAAAAAAGGAAGGTAAACACACACACACACACACACACACACACACACACACACACACACACACACATATCCAAACGCAAACACACCTAGACAGACATTTGTAAAAAGCCAAATGTCTGTCTAGGTATGTTTGCGTATGGATATGTGTGAGTGTGTGTGTATTTGTTTACCTTCCTTTTTGTCCCCTACGGTAAGTCCTTCCACTCCTGGGATTGGAATGACTCCTTTTCCACTTCCTTAAAACCCATTTCTTCCTTTTCTCCTCTCCTTCCTTCCTCTTTTCCTGAAAAAGCAACCAACGGTTGCTAAACCTTGTATGTGTGTTTCTGTGCGATTTTAATTGTGTCTATCGACGAGCCTGTCCTGTGGGTAACTCATTCGTTTTCTATTTTATTACTTAAGGAGTGGGGTTCAGAGCAAGTCCAATTGCTTCACTTGAAAGTTATGTGATTGATTTGGTTTTCTGGTTGCATTAATTTATTTTTTGATTGCTGTTATTTCAGACATTGTATTTTAGGGTCAGCCTCCAAAGATGTATTGCAATTTTTTTCACAACACTAAACGAAACTTGGAACACCGATATACAATTTGTTCTAATTATATTTAAATGTAGGAACTGTTACACTGATTTTCAATACCTGTACATCAGTAAACTACTTTCCTTACAGTCCTTATTCAACATTATTTTTTAATGTAACAATCCCTTGTTTATCAATAGAACATGTATATGTTTTATAGTGAGAGCCTCTTATTTCAAATCTCTGCCATCAAAACTGTGTGGCAATCATTCTGTGAAAGACAGAAAGAACACACCCACAATTTCTTGTCTTGTAGGAATTATTTTATTATTTGCCTTTATAGTCCCTTCACAACCTTTGGGAGGTGATATATAGTGAAACTTTGTATGTGGACAAATTACATCGTTAAACAAGTTTCTGCTCCATTTGAGCGTAAAGCACATTGAGACTGGTTATTTGCAGTTTGGAGGTGTCAACGTGGATGTCCAGATTACAGAAGGTGCAGCCTACGTCAAGTTCACGCCTTACGAACCGGGGATGGCGCCTGCACTCATTATAAACCACACCAAGGAGCCAATCAAACTCACCGAGAAGGGCTGCAAGGAGAGCAGGTAAATTTCCTCTTCTTCTGGGATCTCGAGTTTTTGTTCAGTATTTGGCAAGTAGTGTGTAAAGAACAAAAATATTTCCAGCCCCTGAACTTCAGTTTTTCAATTATCAATATCATGAAGTTACTTTGCTACTCACCACGAACACATTTGCCGAGCTTCGACAGGTGTTAAAAAAACACACACACACACACACACACACACACACACACACACTCGTACATACTTAGCTTTCATCTGTTAGCCTTAGTCAGAAAAGAGACACCACTCACCTCGTCACATGATGGCATTCTGTTACCACCCGACCTCCGTAACATCCCTGTCTGACCCCATGCCATCCTGAACCCCAGACCTCTGCCACAGGGCTCGTATGCCTGTGGAAGACACTGCTGCGAGACCTGTCGGATCCACCCACACGGCACTTCGTATTTCGGTCCCGTCACAGCCACGTCCTACCCACCTGTGAAAGGAGCCGTGTTCTTTACCAGCTGTGCTGCAATCACTGCACAGCTTTCTATATTATCACGATCACTAACCGTCTCTCCATTAGGATAAATGGCCACCACCAAACTGTGGTAAAAAATCGCACTGACATGTTTTACGGCCCACTTTACATTTGTAGTTTTATAAGTTTTTGCAAACATTTTGGGCCGGCCGCGGTGGCCGAGGGGACTGAGGCGCTTCAGTCACGGTCTGCACGGCCACTACGGTCGGGGGTTCGAATCCCCCCCTCGGGCACGGATACTTGTGCCGTCCTTAGTATAAGGTAGATCATAAGTAGTTCGCAAGTTTAGGGACTGATGACCCCGTAGTTAAGTCCCATAGACTATACAAACATTTGAAACATTTTGGACCAAAATAATAATCTAAATAATAAAAAATTAATTAATAAGAGTGTCTGAAACCCTTTAGGAAAAATAAAAATTTTAGGTAGTGGCGGGTTCCGAACCACTGACCCTCAGCGTCACAGTCCAACACATTGCCCACTACGCTACGGCTAACAATCAAATCTTGTGCCCTTTAATCTCGTACTATTGATGGCCATTGTTAAGTGATAACTAATACGGCATTTGTAGACACTAGATTATCATTTATCATATGAAGAATGATGTATTTTTGTTAATTCTTCAGTGTGCCATTGCTTTGAAATGACAATGTATAAATTACAATAAGAAAATCATCAATTAAGCAACGCAAAAAGGCGTATGCCAGAGAGCTCTGGGCGAGAAATGTCACGTGACATTTCCGAACGGCTGGTTTTCGTTAATTCAATGGAAGGTGACAAGTCTATTATTTTTGCAAATATCTCTCAAACGATGTGAGATATGAAAAAACATAAGGGAACAAAGTTGTAGAGAATTTTCTGCTCTACAAATTCGCTTATTCAATTTTTGCGTCAGATGAACGGTTTATTTGCAATTACAGTTATATTATAAACGGCTTTTTTTGGTATTACTATCGTATTTTTTGTCCGAAAAATTTGAAAAAGGGAGGTTCTGGTCTCTGGCGGCCTACAATTATGTCTGTAAAATTTGGTGCTGATCGGTTGAACGGTTCGTCTTAAAAAGTGGGAACACTTTACGGACAGTCAGACAGACAGACAGACATACAGACAGACATCCCAAAATGGCCGTTATTTTTGGAAATATCTCTGGAACGCTAAGAGATATGAAAAAAACATATTAGAGCAAAGTTGTAGAGAATTTTCTTCTCTACTAATTCAGTTATTCAATTATCGTGTCAGATGAATAGTTAAGCCGTTATTTTCATTTAAATTGCGAGCTATCAAAAGACGATTGCAAAGGCCCACTTTTAGTGTTACTACCGTAACGTAAAGTGGGCCAAAAAGGTGGACCACCCTGAGGCACAACGTGCAGAAGAGCACATGCTAGATTTCAATTGCTGCTTCACAAACCGCACCATGCGGATCCTCTCACCCACCACTAGCTTTCCTGAACTGCACAGATGAATGTTATCCTTACAGTACATTCTCTAATCTCTATCCAGGCCTCAACCTATGACAACCTCTTTTTCTCCACATCCTCTGTCCTATACATCTCATTGGAGTCAGTGAATGCAGTGCCAGTGATGATGTCTACCAGACAAGGATACTGAGCAAGCTGATGAGCAGTCAAAGCTCCAGTATTGATCTGATGGCACTCATTCTCTGCTCTCTCTCTCTCTCTCTCTCTCTCTCTCTCTCTCTCTCTCTCTCTCTCATACACACTGTGAGGCAGCAATAATCATGGGGCAGCTGGTTTTACTGGGGGAAGTGCAGCAGCTTGACACAGCATGGACTCTAAGTTGCTAAGAGTTTCCTGCAATGTGGAACACAAATTCAGAATGTCTATTTTGTAGCTGTACAACTTTTCAATTTCTGTTTTCATGAACAATAAATAGAACTGAAATGTTGTGTTTATATACAGTAATACCCTGTTTTTACACTTCTCAAGGGACTTTATGAAAATGGTGTAAAATGCAGGAAAACGTAAAATGTGGGAAATAAGTTCGTAATGGTAAAATACAGTTACTGGATCACACTTGCATTTTCCCCCCCAGGGGGCCCACAGCTCTTTTAGGGTCACGTGTGTGGCGCACACGGGTCCCTGAGCCATTGCAGTCCTCCTCCTTACTTTCCTGGGCTGCATTACTTCCCTTAGCTCCTCTCCTCCTCCCCATTCTAATTCCTCCCCATCCCTCTCACCTCCTATCCTCTCTCGGTGGTATCCTTTAAGATGACACGGCTATTCCAATGGTTCCGCTGACGGTTGTAGCAATTTTGATCTTGGTCGTTTTCCTCTGTTTTCGGCATAGTTCTATCCGCCTCCACAAAAATTTACAGTTCCTAGTGTGAGCCATTTGAGGAAGAACTCCCGACCTAGCCCCTATGGCACGGATCCCAATCCTTTCGTTTACCATTTCCTTCCTTGCCACAGCCCCTCCCCCGCTTGGTTCCCAGCACATGTAGCCAGCCCGTGTGGGGGTGTGTGTTGTGTACCCTTATGGCTGAGCCCCCTGATAAGGCAGGGATCACACTTCTGGTACCTGAGCTGCAACCTTTCCCTGCAGGCCGAGGAGTCTATACCCGTCCTCGTGGGGTATCGGGGCTCCCGGTAATGGCCATCGTGCCAGGTGGCCTTTGCTGTGGCTGGGTGGCACCTGTGGGGAGAGCCCCGGATCAGATTGGGTGGTACCAGGGCAGACGTTTCGCACGATGAAATGTGTGAAATTAGATAATGGTCGTTATACGGCCGTCTTGGAAGGCAGTAAGAAGAATAATGCTCCTAGCTATAATAAGAGGACCTTTCCCTCTCTGTCTACCCCCTGGGAGGAAGGCCATACACGTCGACTTGGGGTGAAACCCTTTCCACGTTACCTGGTCTGCACCGGGATGGATGGAGGGACGTTCACCGCCACCAAGCCATTGTTCTTCATGGAACATATTAAGGATAAGTTTGGGGAAGTTGAAACGATGATCAAGATGGGCACTAGATCACTGCTAATTGAAACAGTCTCTGCTGCCCAGTCTGCAGCTTTGCGTGCCTGCGACCTTCTTGACGACGTCCCAGTTTCGATAACCCCTCACTAGTCATTGAACGTGGATCAGGGAGTAATTTTCCATCGTGACTTCCTCCTCCAAACTGATGAGGATCTCTGGGCCAACCTCGAACGGTGAGGTGTTCATTTTGTTTGCCGTATGCAGCGAGGCCCTAAGGATCGTCGCGAGGATACCGGCGCATTTAATCTCGGTCTTTGAGGCGGATACTCTCCCAGAGAAGGTCAAGGTAATGATCTATCATTGTGACGTGAATTGTGTGTGAATTTACACATTTATTTATCTGATGGAGACCATGGCAAAAACTTCAAGTTGTGTGAATACAATTATCTATTTTTCATACCTGTTTGTGGCTCAGTGATTGTTTTATAGTGAGATGTTATCTATTCCTTGTTACTGAACGCTGGACAATTGCACAGGTGACACCAGGAGGAGCCCGATGGTCTGACACTGATTTGCCCCAGATTCTGGAACACATACTGTGGCATACTAGTGGCTGGTGTCAAAATGTCACTGTGGCAAATCCAGGATCTTGGTCTGGGGAGGCTGAGCTCATAAAAGTTTCGTACCTCAAATCGATGAGGAAAAAGAAAAAAAAAGAAATTGTTTTATTAGTAAGTACCTGTTGATCACAATTTGAACTACTTCCCATAGACAATGTGAGGAAGTTGGAACAGATACGCCGAAGAAACTGCCCATGTCGGCACTCTGCTGGAATATTGTTGCACAGTTCTGGATTCTCACTGGATAGTACTGAAGGTGGCCACAAAAAAGATGAAAGAAGGGCAGCTTTTTTGTAATGATTTGGGAGGGGGGGATGTGTACAAGGGTCAGGATGCAATCATTAATTCACTGTAATTTCTTGTGGCACAAATGTTTTACAAAATTTCAATAATAAATTTCCCCCTCTGAATGTCAAAATATTTAGTTGCTGCCCACCTACTTAGGTAGATATACATAATGGTACTTGCACTGATATGGAACTTGCTGGCAGATCGACCATTTCCCTCCCAGTGTTTCCACAAGGCAACATCATCTTTATTTGTTCCCCTAGGCACAACCATTCGTCCAAAAATTGTGAACAAAATGTATTGCGACTACATTGCTACCAGTACTTCAAGAAAACAGAGCGTTAGGCTACCATACATTGACAGAATACGTATTGTTTCTCGATGTCTGTGTGGGAGTACATGCAGCGAGACTTTGAAATTATTATATCGAGCTAAAGAAAACAGTTATTTGAAAATGTCATGGATAAATTATTGTTTGAATGTCTAAATTAGTAGTAAACAATTTGAAAATGGTAATAATATGTAGATAGGGAACAACTCGCCAAGGCATGTTTGCTGCACAGCCAGCACATATTGGCAGCGTTACACCGTCCGGGTTATCTGGATACTTCCACCTGACTTTCAGAACTCTGGAGATGGGAACTTGCCCTTCAGCATATTCTCTCTTCCCATTGCCCACCTGGTCTCAACCTCCACTAAATTCAAATTCCCACCCACGATTCTATAACATCTTTCCTTCGGTTCTCTGGGCATAGCCTCTGCCTCACTGGTATCTCTGTCCAACTTCTTTGCTTTCTACATATGTCTACCTTGGTGGGTGTGTGTTTGGAATAACTCCTCATCCACTCATTTTCCACCTGACTCACCACTTCTTCTTGTATCTCTACCCTCATCTTTCCTCTCCACTTCCCCCCTCCTCTGCTCCTTCCCCCACCTCCGTCCCATCCCTTCCGCTTGTCATGTAGTCGGACTGTGTTGGGCGGCCAGAGATGGCTGATGTGTGTGGATGAGTGTTCTTTCTGAGAAAATTTAGAATTGTGTGTGTGTTTGTGTGTGTCTTTTATTTGTGTCTGTCGTTGGTTCAACATTTGTCTTTACGGTGAGTTGTTTCCTATCTATGTATTATTATTAACGTTCCTTACTGAACCTTCCATTGTTGAAAATGATGTTATTATGACAAAGGACACATATCCTGCAAATGATGCCATATGGAGTCATCCCAAATTTCCTTCAAAAACCCAAAAACAATCAAAAATTTTAACAAATATACTTTATTCCTATCATTATGTATAGAAAAATGCAAAGAATTATTAATACAATTTAGGGTTGAAATGGTTATAATTGTGTACTGTACCTCATGTGGGCAACACTCTACCTATTAAGACCCTGGCAAACCTCACAGCTAGTCCTCATACCTTACAAACTTCACAGATGTTCTCCTGTGAACCTCGCAGCATGCCAGGATAGCTCAGTTGGCAGAGCGGTTGCCAGTGAAAGACTAACGTCCTGGGTTAGAATCCCAGTCTAGTCGACAGTTGTAATCTGCCACAAAGTTTCATAGTGAGAGAGAGAGAAAAAAAAATCATTGTAATAAAGTAAGAAAAATCAGAGCTCATACAGGAAGACTGGAAGATTTAAGTGTTTGTTTTTCCCCACAAGCTCTCTTAGAGAATGGAATGGTTGATTAATAGTGTGAAAGTCATTTGATGATCTCTCTGCTGGGCAGTTAGGTGTAAATTGCAGACATGTCACATAGATGTAAACAAGTATTTTGATTTTCAGGTGAATCTTTCACTGATGATAGCTCTTTGATGAATTATACTTACGTACAGTATATTCAGATTTATTGTTTTACAGTGATTTGATATTGCTTGTAAGGGAATGACTTCACTATCATGGTATTCTCGGGATGAGGTATGCAAGAAATTTAGATTGTGTGTGTGTGTGTGTGTGTGTGTGTGTGTGTGTTGGTGATATACTTGGTTAACTACAACAATGATGAACGTTCATAATTTTTATTTGAATGAAATAAGGATGGGAGCTTATCGTTGCACTCCTTTGCAGGACGCTGAAGCCTCACGAGCAAGTGATGTTTACCTGGGAGGATCCGGCCGGAGCCAGGGAGCTGCAGTGGACTTCTCCCAAAAAGAAAGAGATTTCAGTCGACTTGCGGAAGGTTAGTAGGTGGAAATGGAAGTGTGTGTGCTGTACTGGACATTTGCAGACACAAAAAGCAGGAGCAACCGGTTATGCAACATAATATTACCAAATTTATCTCACCTGTTTTGTTTGCTTTAAGTAATTGATTAACAGAACACCAAACAAGTGACAGAGTCATCCACCCAATATCTTCACACTCTAAATATGGTGAAACAAATGTTGTTGTTGTTGTTGTTGTGGCCTTCAGTCCGCAGACTGGTTTGATGCAGCTCTCCACGCTACCCTGTCCTGTGCAAGTCTCTTCATCTGACAATATGTTCGGCAACCTACATACTCTTGAATCTGCTTACTGTATTTGTCCCTCGGTCTCCCTCTATGATTTTTACCCCACACACTTCATTCTCATGATAAGTTGATGATTCCTTGATTTCTCGGAATGTGTCCCAACAACCTATCCCTTCTCTTAGGATATGCCAGAAACTCCTTTCCTCTGCAATTCTGTTGAGCACCTCCTCATTAGTTACGTGATCTACCCTTCGTATCTTCGTCATTCGTCTGTAACACCACATTTTGAAAGCTTCTACCACCTTGTTGTCTGATCTCCTTATCGTCCACGTTTCACTCCCATACAATGCTACACTTCAGACAAATGCTTTCAGAAAGGACTTCCTAACATTTAAATTAATAATCGATGTTACTAAGTTTCGCTTCTTTAGAAACACTTTTCATCCCAAAGTCATTCTGCATTTTATATCTTCTTTACTTCGGCCATTAGAAGTTATCTTGCTACCCAAATAACAAACCTCATCTACTACTATTACTGTCTCATCACCTAATCTAATTCCTTCAGCATCGTCTGATTTTCTGACACTACATTCCATTACCCTCGTTTTACTCTTGTTAATGTTGATCTTATATCTTCCTTTCAAGACACTGTCCATTCCATTCAATTGCTCTTCTAGATCCTCTGCAGCCTCTGACAAAATTACTATGTCATCGGCAAACTGCAAAGTTTTTATTTGTTCTCCCTGAACTTCAATTCCCTCTCCAAATTTCTCCTTGCATTCCTTCACTGCTTGCTCAATGTACAGATTGAAGAACATTCAGGAACGGCTACAAACCTGTCTTACTCCCTTCCCAACCTCTGCGTCCCTTTCTTGCCCTTCGACTCTAATAACTACTTTCTGGTTTTTGTATAGGTTGAACATAACTCTTCACTCCCTATATTTTAGCCCTGCTACCTTCAGAATTTGAAAAAAGTTTATTCCAGTTGACATTGTCAAAAGCTTTCTCCAAATCTACAACTGCTAAAAAAGCGGGTTTGCCTTTCCTTAACTTATCTTCTGAGATAAGTCATAATGTGAGTATTGCCTCCCGTGTTCCTATATTTCTCCTAAATCCAAACTGATCTTCTCAGATATTGCATTCCACAAGTTTTTCCATTCATCTGTAAATAATTTGTGTTAGTATTTTGCAACCATGACTTATTAGACTGATAGTTCTGTAATTTTCACACTTGTCTACACTTGCTTTCTTCGGAATTGGAATTACGATATTCTTCTTGAAGTCAGAGGTGTTTCCCCTGTCTCATACATCTTGCATACCAGGTGATGGTGAAGTACAATTAGAATTACAATCTAAATAGTGCTCTCTGTAACATAATCAAGAGTATTTTTCGCTCAAATGAATTGCTCATAACATTTTAGAAATCCTCATAAAAGTATGTAGAACTCTACTCACTTTTGATTAAAATTGTTAGTTTTCATGTCTCAATATTTCACTTCATCTGTTTGCTATTGACAATGAAGCAGAATTTTTTTGCAGTGAACTACAGTAAGTGGATACCAGTGTTTGGCAGTCTGGCACTCAAAACATTCATTTCACTTTTGGTATGATTCAAACATCACTCCTCGGCTCATGTACTAATGACTTGCATCAACTTTCGAACTACACAAAGAGCTAGAAAATTGATTGCTTAATCTATGACTCTGAGTTATTCCAACATCTGTTCAATGTAGTATTATCGTCAGATATTTCAGTTGTCGGTTGGTGCGAACGTTGTTCGTGTCTATGATGACAGTGTGACAGATGCAGCACTATCAACAAAACTTACTTCACTCCACAAAAAGAGATATGTGTATATGAGTATCATTCTTGATTAACTGTGTGGTTACTGATTTAACTTGAATAAGATTATAATCAAATTAAATTGGGATATTTCTCAGATTTTGTAACATCATAGCAGGTTGCAGGATATGGCCTCAAAATAAAATAGATAATAATTAAAAAACAAATGTATCCTGTGAAATGCTGGAATCTAATGTTTGCCCTGTTAGGGAACACTGTATATTAGCATCAAGAATATGTAATTAAGTAACAATCTATATGGCTGGTAAATAGTCATGGTACTAATAAAATTATGTGTAACTAGCACGGAGAGTAACAAAGTATTTACATAGATGCGAACACCTATTAAATTGTTAGCAACTTGGTTCCGTCATTAATAACCTACTGCAGTACCAGTCACCACACCATAACTAAAGTGCACATTGGAAAAAACTTGAATGGTAAGCATCTGACTAACAAACTTTTTACAGAAAGACTCTTAATTGGAAATTTCTTGCATATACATAAGCATGAAGCTTTCTTAGATAAGCTTGCAATATTTCTGTCATTACAATTATGTTTAGTGCAATTACAAGCTTCCTAGGGTTTTATTTGCGGACGGAGAAGTTAATACTGCTTCCTCCCACAAGTCCCCAAAAACCTCCACATCCTTGCGGATGCTGTTGCGTAGCAGTGTGCGTTTGTACCGCCCTACAGTACGCATGAGGTGCTGTAGTTGCTGTCCAAGACTTTATGGACAGCATAGAGTTCTGACTAACCTGTTGTCTTCTATAGTTGTGTCCCCAGCGCAGAAGACAGCACACAGGTCGTTGGTTCTTCTACAGCATACAAGTGAGGCTAAAATAAGTTCTGTATGATGGAAGCATAATAAGCGACTCGCGAGATTTTTAATTGTCAAGGATGCCATTTATTAAATAAATAATAAAATATGAGCAACTATTGTTAATATGATACAGCCTATGCTGCCCCTAGTTCATGTTGAGACCTCGACTGCTATCACTATTACAAATATCTTAACTCATGACTGGCGCGGTCCGGCTCGTATAGTGGTCAGCTCGAGATTGAAACTGCGGCGCGTTGCGAGAGGGCACCTGACGCTCTATTTCGCGCCAAAGAGGGCCGTTGCGCGCCTTCTGCAAAATCGCTCTTCTCTTGTTACAATAAGAGAAGGCACCTTAAACTTTTTGAATTGTCAAAACCTAGTCTGTCCTTGAGAGATATTTATTACAAATTCTCAGCTCTGAATAATTAATATTTAGTTTATAATAAACAAAAGAAATCACGTGACATGAAATGCAGCAGCCAATGCAAGGAGAGCACCAGTAACATAGGCGGGCTTTCCCACGGGAACCAGCACCTACTGCGCCATATGCTACTGTCCCTCACCCCACATTTCATCATATGCTGCACATCTGTCTTTCTTCCGCGTTTAAGACATGTACGATGTTAGCAAAGAAACGGCCAGCGGCCAGAAATATGAAGTGGCCACAGGCCAGGAATATCACACAATGAAAATCCACATTGCATTAAACAAATATGTATTTATAATTTCTTTACTATGTTTTTTGATAATTGTACTTGTAAGTCAAAATCAGGAAGAAACACTAGATTTTCAATAAGCCACACAATTACCAAACATTTTTTTTTTTTATAATGCTGTCACATTTTACTCATTAATAGGTAAAACTTTAATTTCAACATAATGAGAAAGCGTATATTTGTCTTGAAGCTGACAGCATTCAAATATGTCAAATTTGTTCATCTGTTTCTCAAAAGTGATAACACTTGGCTACTATCAACAAACTCTCATATAATTTTAAACGTTTACCAGTGGTACCACTGACCTTCCTGCCTCCCTCCCCCCTTTTCTATAATTTTACAAACCCAGAATATGTAAAGGGTATCTAATTATTAATTTTTAGATGACATAATTTTACAGGTTCAAAAAATGTAATGTCTTTTTATAAATTTTCATTTTTAATTGGTATGAATTTCCAGTTCCTTGCTTTATGGTGGAATATCTTCGTGGCAGAGTAAATACACATTCTGACCTAGTTTCAGTAAAACCTCGTTTTTATGTTCCTGGTTTATTCCCCACCATTTACCCATTTTTTTGTTGGTCTCGTCAAATTTCCTATGTTCACAATTTTAATTTGCCCCTGTTTTTGCGTTAACATATTTACAGTTTTCCTGCATTTTACGCTTTTCGAAAGCATGTGCGTGAAGAAAGTGACGTAATCTATATAAACTGATGCTGGCATGGCTTTTGCCTTAAGGTATACCATTTAAAAATTATTTGCAGTCACGTTTCTTGACACTTTGCATTTATTCAAATGAATATTTCACGTTTTGTTGTTGGCAGTACGTGTCTAATTGGCTTATAATGTGCTGATTTGTGGCGTTGTAGTTCCTCTTCCCACCAGCTTCTTTGCCAGAGGGCCTGGCATGTACTCAGACAATCAGAACCAGTTGCTTTGTTGACGTGAGAATAAAGAGTTGCATTGTTTTTGTGATACATAGAACGTTATCTGTTAAAGTTGGGTATCATAATACCCACAACCTTAAAAAAAGCGATAATAGTGTGAGATGCCGGTCCTATGAAAACGTCACAAAAATACTTATCCATATGTTTGCACTCAAGAACACGAATAAATTCTCTATTATTGTTGTGTGAAACATTGAAAAATACAAAAATAATGGAAGTTTAGGAGTTTTACTACGTACATAATTAATGCTGGTAAAAGGCAGTAATTTTGAAGAAGTGTTACATAGCCTAATGGCAGTGTCCAAATGGTATCTATCGAAGCAGTTCAGGTAATTTCTAAGATGTGTTACATAGCCCAGCAGTGGCATCCTCAATTATAATGAATGAAATTATGTCAATTTTCTACTTCCCATAAAATTACCAGTTTTGCCTGGTGGTTAAAATAGGAAAACTTTGGATAACATTTATTGTATAATCAACTCCCTGGCGAGTATTTAGATGTCTATTATGTACATATATCACACATAAACTATGAAAATGCAAGGCTGATCCAGAAAGCATATTTTACCATTTAAAACATTATTTCCTGCATTTTACATTTTCCTGCATTTTACACCATTTCACTGAAGCCCCTTGAAAAGTGTAAAAACGAGGTTCTACTGGTGGTTATGAATATTCTCCCCCTGTATCAACACACATCTGAAATTATTTTTGAAGAGTTCTTTTTTGGAACAGCATCTAGTCCTGCTGTAAAAATTATCTTGGATCTTCTTAACTATGTCACAATTTTGTCCTTTCACTGCAGACTTCAGGTGATCCAGGACTGCGAGCCATTTTCTGGCCAAAAACTCACCCAATTTTTTCTTTGGTAACTGTCGAGTAATTGGAAACCTTTGTGTCAAATTTGACAAATTCTCACCTACTAATGATGGAACGTCCAAAGATAATACTCGAAATTAACAAATTGCATTTGTGGTATGTACTCCTTGTGAATGATTTCTTTGGACTCAAAGAAAATTGTTAGCATTGTCTGTATGGTATTCTTTTATTCAACTAACTAGTTTCAAGGCATTAGGGGCACATCATCAAGGTTATCCGTATACAGAGAAGAGCAAATGCCAGTAACAATCACATTATGCTATTTTACATTTGGGCTGTAGATAAGAAAACTGTAGGTGAAAGTACTCACAAGTTATTTCACATTTTTCTCTCAGTGACAGTAGATGATCCAACTTTCTCTGGCTCTATTCCATAAAATGATAAATAAATTGGATTGCCCAAATTGAAACAATGTGGAAATGGTAAAATGATAAAATTAACCGTACATAGAAGTGGTGTTTCGCTGGGGCCGCCCGTCGTCAACTGTATGGTGCTCGTGACAGAGCTGGTACGTAGAAGTGCACATGCGCGAAAATCAAATTGCGCGTGAGGTGCTTTGAAACGAGTATTACAGCAGAGAAGGTTGGGCTACGTTTTTACAGATCACAAAAATTGTTCTTAAGGATAGAATGAACTTAATCACTATTTTACATCGTTAACAAGAAGCCATCATTTTAATAGTATTATAATAAAAGATAGATTTATTGGACACAAGTTTTAGTTTGCCAATAAAATGATACCACATGAATTACATCTTACATTACTATAGTAAATATTTATAATTTTAAATAGTGCTTCAGTAGGCTCTCTTTGGCTTTCTGACATGAAGACTGCATGCCTTATGTATTATTATTTAAACAACCAAAATTTGATAAAATGTGGAACCGTCGCAGCTCAATGTCCGTTGAGTGTGTGCATTGGGAGATGCTTCTTGCATTTTAATATTTCAATCTCTTCCAGAATATTAAGGTTATGTCCCTTTCTTACCCTGTGGAGAATTTTTAAATTATTTTGTAAATTTGTAATGGAGTGGCCCTCTTCCTGCAGATGTTTGCTTAAGGCAAGCTTGGAGTTTCATGTGTTCTTTAAATCTTGTGCAGTGTCACTGAGAGAAAAATATGAAACAACTTGTGAGTACTTTCACCTACAGTTTTCTTATCTATAGCCCAAATGTAAAATAGCATAATGTGATTGTTAGTGGCATTTTCTCTTCATTATATTCAGAATACCTTGATGATGTAGCTCTTAATGCCATGAAACTAGTTGGTTGAATAAAAGAATACCATACAGCTGTAACGGTTTCCATTCAATATAACTCAAGTCTACATCTGCGGATGCCCACAATATATAATTAGTTGTTAGCATTGTTTTAGCACTACTCTGCAAGCACACTTTGTTTGATTCCTGCTTCTGTTGGTTCAGCCACTTGTCTGCTGTGCAAGGGGACCTTATTAGAGGTACCAAATCAGTAGTAAATACAGCGTACATTTTTGGAGAGGGCCAAGATTAATGTAAACATAAGTAAATTTAAGTAGACACGCCATGACATTTTCTATGAGTTTTGCTGCTCATATTCAGAAGATGACTAGCACCTGAACTCCCTTTTACTTTACTGATCTCACGTGTTTTATTATTGTTAAAAATATGGCAATTTTTTTAAAAACTGGCACGAAATTCACAGCACTAATACTCCAATCCAGTCACCAGTATAGGGAAGTTTTGACTGTCTACCACAGCATCGCCTTCACACATCATTCATTAAAATAATTCAGATACTGTACATATTTTTTCCTTAATATTAATTACTTTGATCCCCCCCCCCTTATATACACCACAAGTTGCAATCAATGTCATGAAACTGGTATCAGTTTGGACTAACTTCAAAAAGTCTTTCCAGTGTTCGACTCTGCCATGTTCATCATTGCCAGAAAGGGTGTGTGGCAGAAATCGGAGACCTACCTTTGGCCGAATAGTCAGTCAGAATTGTGTGCATAATAGTTTATGGTATTACTGACAGGTCCTTGATGTGTTGTGCAGGAACATCCGTCTGTTGCAATGGTTGCTTCTAATTTTGTGGCTTTGATGCTTGGGGCACATCCTTAATCTCCTTCCTGCTGTCACAAAATGTAACATTCCATAGAAAAACACTGCCATAAACACTTTTCACATCAAACATTCTTTGGCAAATTTGACTAACGTAACACAGAACTCTATGTTACCATCTAGCAATGAGTGCAGAGGTTCCAACCATTACGATTTAATCGTAATAGTTACGAAAATTGTTTAAAATTACGAGTATACGATTGGAGTGGTTTGGATTCAGATTTTCAGGTTTAAATAACAAATCGCTCATTTGTTTTCCGTCGCCAAAACTCGTTTACCTTTGATTTAGATCGTGTGAGGTCACCGACAAAAAGAAAGTAGTTCTGGGCAGCATCTTCGAGCATGTTCTTGTGGAAATCACCAGTTAACAGTAACTTCTACGAACTCGAAAAACTACGCAATACGGCATACGAAAGGAATCCACAAAGGCGCGCCATTTTGGAATCCAACAGCAGCCAATGAAAATGCGTCATGTCACTTGACTTGTACCTTTCATAACCTGCACTCTCACCGAAATATCTTAAACCTGCTTTGTTTCTGTAAGTTATGATTTTACATTATCTTGTGGTTGTGTGCAAGTTTTAATGATTCTTCTATATATCTCTGGAAATCATAAAATCTAATATGTTCGGTTGTGAGGAAGAAAACAATTGTTTTGCTTCCTCTCCCCACCCACACATGTTCCTGCTGTACACATCAGAACGATGTAGTAATGCGCTGACCATATATCATCTGCAATCTTACAAAACTGGCTTCACAATTTTGATCATTTTGTATTCATTTTTTCTCCTTGGAACCCTTCAAATGACCCCCCACCCCTCCCGCCTCAATCCCCGCTCATACATATTACTTCCCATTACTATTTGCCATATTCAGCAGTTGGAATCTCTGTGAGTGTTAGACACATACTGTGTAGTGTTTTGTATAGCTCACACACAAGATAGCTATTTGTGTGTGTGTGTGTGTGTGTGTGTGTGTGTGTGTGTGTGTGTGTGTGTGTGTGTGACCGTGCTTGTTATATGGCCTATTTGCCAATCACCACATGGGTTCTTTGTTTACAAATATCTGCAGCTGAAATTCCATTCATCTTGTTGTAAATCTTCCCTATGACATATTCACGGCGTCATGAGGTCCAGCTAGTCTGTCCCTCTTACAGTCAGTTATGGCATTCATAAGTCCAAAGACTGTCATCAGCAAGAAAAGAAAAGAGAGGGGAAAACAAAGCATCTACTGCTCTATCAATTTCCATTAGATGTTAACTTCAAAACAAATAAGCTGTTTATTACTACCCTTTTACGACAACATCTCATCAAAAATTTCTATCCACAGTCAACTTACAACTCTTTTCCTCTTATAGCAATGTCAATAGAAACAAAACAGAATAATCTTTCTTACTTATAACTGTTCTTAGAGACTGTGATACTCCAAAACACTATGTATATTCTAAAGCACTGTCTCCCAGGGTGTTAGCACCAAGTGGATTTCCCAACAGATTAGCTGTAGGGTAAGGAAAAATCGATAAAGAAATATGTGGCTACCAGAATTTGCTAATAAATTATATTTGGCAATCCTATGTCGGTTCATAGAGGTGTACTGCAAATCGCTACACTAAAACTGTTCCATCCTTTGCCAAGAAGCCTGCTACAGCAGTGCTTGCACTTTGGTCTTGATTTTCAAAATGATTGTTTAAAACTTAAAGGATTGTAATGATACACCTCTGCACACAATAGCACTGCAGTTTGGATTTTGACTCGAGCAGCCTTAACAGAATTGGGACACAATATGTAATGCCATTCTGATCATAGACAATGAGGCAAAGTTTGAATGGAAATTATTACTAATTAGTCACAAATATGAAATTGTTTTACCGGGAAGTGACAGAATATGTATAATAAAAGGTATTATAATAATTCAGTCGTTGCAGGTTTTTGTTCGCGGTAAGTCAAGTTTCCATTCATAAAATTCTTATTCTTTCGTCTGTACAGGATACAATTGACAGGATGCAAATGCCAGATGCCTCAGAATTGTGGTGGGTTTCCTTTTTGGACGGCCTGCAACGCGTTCTCCTTTTCACACAAGACATGGCAATAGCGACGGCGTGCCAAGCTGCCGGAGAGCTGGAGCCGTTCGACAGGGAGATCAAGCTGTCGGTGCACGGGGTCGGCCTGTCGCTGGTGAATAACGTGGCTCGGACGGAGGTCATGTACCTCGGAATTGCGAGGTAAGATGTTTGTCTAGGGAAAATGTGTGAATTTATGTTGAAGTGTTACATAGTGTATTATCTGTGTGTGTGTGTGTGTGTGTGTGTGTGTGTGTGTGTGTGTGTGTGTATGTGAAGAAACTATAATATTAGCAAAAAGAAATAACCTCTAGCTGCAGGGACGGTCGTGTAATTTCTTTCTACGCAACCAGCTCCAATCCCGCAGCTGGGATACCAGGTAATATTTTTCCAGACGGAAGGTAGCTCTCGAGCGGCGGCGGCAACTGCAAGTGGCACGTGTACACCCTCTCTCGAGATGGCTACCCTCTAGGGGGCCGTGTTGTCCTCTTGAGACAGGTTGTCTGCGTGAGGCTTGCACGCACACCGTCCACCCAGATGGAGTGAGAAGAGGCGGTAATACGTTGGCCACTAAAACGCTTAGTTGTACACAGTTTTGCTTGAACATTAAAAAATTTTAATGACTAGTTTCCTACAACATTCAAAATGTTAAGTAGCTGAATTTAATGTGCATATGTAACACACACAATATACAGTAGAACCTCGTTTTTACGCTTTTCAGGGGACTTCAGTGAAATGGTGTAAAATGCAGGAAATAATGTTTTAAATGGTAAAATATGCTTACTGGATCAGCCTTGCATTTTCGTAGTTTATGTGTGATATATGTGCATAATAGACATCTAAATACTCACCAGGGAGTTGATTATACAATTAAGGTTATCCAAATTTTTACTATTTTAAGCGCCAGGAAAAACTGGTAATTTTATGGGAAGTAGAAATTTTTAACGTAATTTCATTCATTATAATCGAGGACGCCGCTATTTTAAGCGCCAGGCAGAACTGGTAATTTTATGGGAAGTGGAAATTTTTGACGTAATTTCATTCATTATAATCGAGGACGCCACTGCTGGGCTATAACACATCTTCAAAATTACCTGAACCGCTTCGATAGATATCGTTTGGACGCCGCTGCCAGGCTATGTAACACATCTTCAAAATTACTTCCTTTTACCGGAATTAATTATTTACATAGTAAAACTCCTACAGTTCCGTTCGTTTTGTATTTTTCGATGTTTCACATGACAATATTCGAGAATTTATTCGCGTTCTCGAGTACAAACATATGCATAAGTATTTTTGTGACGTTTCCATAGGATCGGCATCTCTCACTATTATGGCTTTTTTGAGGTTGTGGGTATTATGATACCCAACTGTGACAGACAAAGTTCTTTATTAACCAGAAATATGTATCACAAAAACAACACAACTATTTATTCTCACTGCAACAAAGCAACTGGTTCTGATTGTTTGAGTACTCGCCAGCCACTCTGCCAAAGAAGCTAGCGGAAAGACAAACTACACCGCCACAAATCGGCGCGTCTTTTAAGTCAACAACGAAACGAAACACGAAATATACGTTTGAATAAACGCAAAGTGTCAAGAAACTCGAATGCGAATAATTTTTAAGCACTATACTTTAGGGGGAAAGCCATGTTAGTGTCAATTTATGTACATTACGCCATTTTTCTTCACGAACATGCTTTCAAAAAGTGTAAATATGTTAATGCAAAAACGAGGGCGAATTAACATTGTAAACATAGGAAATTTGATGGGACCGACAAGAAATGGTGTAAATGGCGGGAAAACGTAAAAACGAGGTTTTACTGTACTTACATAATGACACTGGTAAAATGCATGCAAATATTAGTGGAAACAATTACTGCAGCTCCTTTATAAAAACATTTTGGGTATTTTGGAAGGAGTGATGAATATTAAAGGGGTATAGAAGATACAAATTGTATTTAATAAAAAAAATTTCAATAAATTAACTACTCCCATTTATGTAGAAAAACATATATTCCCTATATGATCACGCAGCAACAATCAATGCATTCATTGCAGTTTTAAGTAATGCATTCGCAAACATCTGGTGGGATGCTGATAATGACACTTTTAATTTCATCGTTCAGTTGTATTGTTTATGGTTTGTCTGGACACGCTTTCAATTTCACAAATCCCGCAAAAATCATATGACCTGGCAGACTATTTATGGTTGCCACACAGAGAGAATTTTTGAGGAAACTTTTAATTCAACAGAGCAATGATTTTACAGGATGTGTGACATGTCACCCCATCTTATTGAAACAAAAAGGGGTCATTTTTATCAGTAAGAGAAGGAAAAAAAATCAGAAAACATGGTTCTGTAACAGTGGACAGCATTTAGTGAAGGCAGCTCCCTCGTCATTTTCAGAGCAGTAAGGGCTGATCACTCCTCCTTCCCAGAACCCACACTGCACAGGTGGATGCATCTCATTTTCCACATTCACTTACAGATTTTACAAGGTATGTCCGCAAAGTAAGTTCCGTCTGGTTATATAAACCAAACATGAACAGATACAACAAAAAAAAATTATTGTTTAAAAATCTGCAACTGTTCAACTACTTTTCTATATAAGTTCCGAAATTTTGTAGGCACTTGTCATAGCGTGGGGCAAGATTTGTGTGCCTTCTTCATAGAAGGTTGCCGCCTGTGTATTCAACCATGTGGCAAACATGTTCTTTCAGCTCATCATCGTTGAAGTGTTGACCACCAAAGACAGATTTTTAGGTGTAAGACGAGATGAAAGGGGTCTTCTTCTTCCCTTCATGTTGCCGCCCGACCTCACAAGGCGAATGTGACCAAACAACTCTTACGGAAATTTCACTGGGACGTGTTTATCCTCTGTACAGTCTCGTGTCTAGAGACTTTATTCTTAAACCTAAAACCTGTCCATGGTGGTCAACACTTCAGCAATGATGACGTGCTGAAAGAACATGTTACCACACGGTTGATTACACAGGCGGCAACCTTCTACGAAGAAGGCATACAAAGACTTCTGCCACGCTATGACAAATGCCTACAAAATTTTGGAAGCTATGTAGAAAAGTAGTTTAATAGTTGTATATTTTTGTACAATAAATTTTTTTCTGTTTCTGTACACGTTTGTTTTACATAACCAAGCGGAACTTACTTTGTGGACATACCTCGTATTTACCCAAATCTTACACTTCTGCTTATTGTCATGCCCTCTGAGGTGAAAGTGAAACTCGTTTGAGAAAGTTACTGTTTTTTTGCAGTGCTCGTTCTAGACCCATTGTGCAAAGCAATGTCTTTGTGTGATCTGTATGTGTCCACATGCATTTTCATAAGTTCTGAAAGGATTGGCAGTGTAAACAATGCCAATTCCTAACAAGAAGTGCACGAAACAGAAAGAAAATGTGATGGAACTTAATTACACACCACGAGCGAGAATCAATGACACCGCAGCTCAAAAATGACGAGCCGTAAAAACTCGTCATTGCCGAATAGCGTGTGAATCCTGCCGAAGACATTATAAAATAAAATACAAAATCCACAGCAGATGGCACGATAAGTGCCAAAACGTATCTGTGTAATAAAAATAAAACTGGGTGTGTTGCATAAAGCAAACTTCATCAAAATATGTAACATATAATTAGGCTATATTGCAACTCAATGTAAAGATGCAGACAGGCATATAAACGAGACAATTGTACTTGCACAACTTGATTTTCAGCTACAATCTTCAGAGAGAAAAAGTGTGCTGCTTCAGTAATGTGTGAAATTTCAAATGCTGAGGATAGGCTGGATGGGGGGCGTGCAACAGCACGGGTGCTGCCTTCCTCTCCGCCCTCAGGTTTATACACACTGTTGAAGCACCACTCATGGTGAAGTGTCTGGAGAATGGCGGTCAACCATATGTGATTTTGTATGTTCTCTTTTCCTGATAAAGCCTGTGATCACAAATTAAGTGACAGGAGTATGGTCTTTTTTTTTTCCACCCTGTACTGCTGATGCTATATGTTATAACTTGCATTGCAGTATCGTTTGAAGTGTAATGAGGGTGTTAAATAATAGTGACGTCAAGAGTTGTCCACCACAATTGACTATTCAGATGTTTCCCACAGTACTGGCATCGTAATAATTGTTAACAGTGTGAACTTCAGATCTTTGGAGTAACTTTGACCGCACACAGTGACAAATTAACTACGAGGTGCATCTGAAAAGTTAAACAAATGGTCCTATATTTTACAAACTGTGCTGGCATGGATGAGGTGCCCACTCTTCCACATTGAGGGATGTGTCAACATCCACCCCATATTGTGCAAAGCAGTGCAGTGAAGCGATAGTACACGCTTTGACCCAGCTAACAGTCACTGAGAACTCGTGTCATTGCAGCATGGAACATACAGTAGAGCAATGCTTTAACCCTTTGCACTCCGTAAGGCAGACACAGGGCAGCTCCACGCACTCGTATCTAAATCGCCGCCACCTGGGCGGCAGTGCACATAGACATTTATGCGGATCTCTTTGTGGAAACAATGAGGCCGCTGGCCAACAATCGGGGTATACTTAAAACAAAATGTGTGCTTTCATTAAAGTATATTTATGTAAGCTTTTACAGTACAAAACTCTTCATTGTGTGGTATTTTTTGAAACTATCTTCAGACTGGAGAGCTGGGTTTCGTGAGTATGTTTCACAGTAATATACAGTTTGCCCGCCTACCACCTTTCTTTCTTCTGTCTGAGCACACTGCACAATCCTTATGCTTGTTTCCAGGAAACTTGTCAGCAATGTGCAACTTTCCATTCAAGTGTTCCTGATCAGAAGAAGTTGAACGACATAATCATTTCTGTCCGTGAGATCTTTCTTCGGCAACCGATCCTCTAATAACACTTTCACGGAATGCTTTGTGAGACGTTATTGTCGAGATGTTCTTCTCGTAGTGATTCTCGTATAGGAAGTAGCTGTTTACAAGTCCTACCTCCGACAGCCAGAAGTATAGTTTTTGCCACCACACGAGACTTTTCATTAGAAAACCGTAACTGGAAATAAAATGGTCAGATCAATCAACTCCGCCCATCTTTGAATCTCATTTGGTTTCATTATTTCTTCCCTTTCCTTTCTGTTTCTCCTTTCTGTAAGTGACACTGAGTTATTGGCTTGAGAACTGTTCGTTTATCTTGCCGTACCAGAACCATCATTTTGTTATTGTGGAGGCATTTTATTTCGTGCTTCCTTAGATGCAGAGCTCCTTTCTTGATTGCAGCTGGAGTGTTTTTGTGATTGGCCTGAATTGTTCCTGTGAGATGCACGTTCTGTTTCAACAGCTCATCAGCTAATGCAACACTTGTATAAAAACAGTCAGTGTACAATTGATACCCTGATTGCCCTGTAACATTTCTGATATTAGCTAGCAACTGAAGAATTATTCTCTAAAAAAAATTCAAGTGTGGACAGATCAGTGACTTAGTTGTTACAGCGCCAAAATAGGGTATCAAACTGCAGATATAACCATTTGATGAATCTGAAATTACATAAACGCTAAGTCCCCATTTTGTTGGTCTTCAAGGACTGTACATTTTGAATAATACAAGACTCTTGAACAATACTGTACATTTATCAGCAGCTAAATATCTATACGGTTGATAAATTTAGAGAAATTTCCCAGATAAGTAATTCAATACATTTTTCACATTATTCAGACGTGATTGATCCTGACTGTTGACATGTGTAACACTCATCGGATTAGAAACATGAAGTGCCCAGAAAATTTGCATAAATTGTCAGCAACTAAAACAGTTTGTAAAGAAGTTTGATGATTGTAACCATTTTCTTGAAGAAAGAAAGAAAGAAAGAAAAAAAAGTCCTGCAAGTTCTTACACTTTTTTAATGCCATATTCAGTAGCACACCATGGAAGCGTTTCATTTCTTCCACGGTAACATTTCTCCAGTCCTACCACGCAGAATGTTGTGGAAGTGGTGTCACTTTGTGTTTTTGATGTAGTATACCTGTTTGTTTCGTCTGCTATTTGTTGAAATAGGTGATCTGTAAAAATTAACTGAAAGAATCCGACTGGTGATGATGGAACACAAATTCTTTGTCATAAAACCACACTTTGATACGTTGAAAGGAAAATCTATGAAGTTAGTATCAGTGTTGGTCCACATTTGCCACAAATCCTCTGTTAAATCACAAGAAACATGCCATTGTCACTGTTTCCTTTGTCATTGTCATTTGAATTGTTTTGAAATGAATCACTATCATAGTCATCAAAATCATCTTCACTCTCGTTTTCAGTTAGAGATTCCTCTAAAAGCTCTAAAATCTCTCCTTCAGAAAGGACTGTACATGAAGAACCAGCCATTTTGAGGCAGTGGACTAAACGTAATGATAACAGCTGCAACTGTTTGACACAGAGTTAACAGTAGTTCTCCTAGAAGGCAGCACTAAGCAGCAATAATGCCTAGTAGACTCAGAATATGTCTGAGAGCTTGGAAAAGTTGTGTCGAATGAAGATCGACATCGGAGGGGAAAACAAATTTTGTGGTGTCAAGCGGCACTCGATGTTGGAGTGGAAAGGGATAACTTTGAGTTTTGTTTCAAATTGTGGAAAATAGCAACGGAGACCCATGGAATATTAGTGCAAGTGAATGGTGTTTAAGCAGTCAGTAAAAAGTGTGTGTGTGTTGTAATGCTTCTTTCTTCTCATAGGGGTTTTATTCGGATCTTTGCCCATTCCTGTCTACTAATCATTATTTTTATTTGGTGTTGAAAGTATTACCAATATCTGAAATCAAAGTTTTCAATGTTCACTGTTGATTAATAAATCTGTAGACTTAGGGCCCCAGCACTACTGTGCAAACTAATTTTTGAAACTATAATACCGCCTACAAGAAAACTTAATTAATAGGCTGGACTTTTTTAACCCGTGAGAACTCGCGCCTTTAAACGTTACACGATCGATGGCATGTGTAACATTTTTCTGACAGTCAAAGAGCATTTTGTAATGAACTTAATATGTTTAAATAAGTATTTCTAGTTGTGTTTATAAGAAAACGCAAATATTTGATTATTTAAAATTGGTTAAATTCACATTGTTTTAAACTTAATGTGAGCAAAATGCTAACGCACGTGTCCTTGCAGGTGAAATCCAAGGACCTACCTACCATTCGTTGCACTTCAATGAAATATAAAACTCAATAATAAAAATAAAAGGTAGCAGGATTACAAAAAATGTATATACGACTTACTTTTCAAGTAGTTTCACTAAAGTTCAGCTGTTTATTTTGCAAGATACAAAAACACTCAAAAATTCCATTCACACACATGGTTAAAAGTTCAGGCAGCCTCTTGCTTCTAGCACACAATCTTATTCGATACGTTCTCAATAATGTTTATAAGAACTGACTAGCAGGAATATGCTTCAAATAATTATTAAAGGTTTATAAAACCAGCATCTTTTACTAAATTACCCACAAAAGTTAAAGTTATCAATGAGTCCAAAAATGGCAATGTCCAACCATTGGACGAACCACGAAAAATATTCTAAGTGCACAACTTGGGACTTAGAAATTCCACCAAAAAACTAGTGGAGGGGACGGAACACAACGTATCTGTGCTACTCGTCACCACGCTGTGAGGCTGCAAAATGGCTGCCTGTCACACGGTTAAATTTTAAAATAATAATTGTACATATTTCTAACACCAAAATGAAACTTTCACTCTGCAGCGGAGTGTCTTAGTGACTGCCTATTTCGGAGCCGAGTTCAGATGTGCCCTCCCAGACACGTGTCGGCCGAGATATAGCCGCTTGTAGAGGGCGCGCTTCTCGGTTTCTCCCTCAGAGACGTGCAGCCTCCGTATCTGATTGTTGCTGGTCATCTGCTGCCTTGTTCACGATAGTTCTCTCACAAAATTTTACAGCTTGAAATTTGAAGTGTCATTGAGTTGTGACTACACAAAGTGTAAAGCAAGTAATGAGATACACTCCAATTAGGAACTAATTTTAATTGGACTATAGCACTGAATTTACCTGCTTGTTGCAGCTCTAGAAAAATCTGTAAGAATGGAGGAGTTGGGGAGAGGGGGAGAAAAACAAAAGATGTTTACCGAGTACTTGCAGTCCTGTGATAAAGTTTAATACTTGTTTCAAAATTTGATTTTGATTATTATGATAATATTGTGCATGTTAATTACCATTTCATGTAGACCACTTTTGAAAATGTGTTTTCAATATCACATTTGAAGCAACCTTGAAAATGCATACTGTATACAAACAGAAAATGAACTAGGTCTGCAGTGTTGCTCCTCAAGATACGAGC
This sequence comes from Locusta migratoria, assembly GCA_026315105.1. Taxonomy (NCBI): domain Eukaryota; kingdom Metazoa; phylum Arthropoda; class Insecta; order Orthoptera; family Acrididae; genus Locusta; species Locusta migratoria. The sequence continues at coordinate 55,481,817 of CM048754.1, read as the reverse complement.
CAGCTACTAACAAGTACACGTTCTAAGGACAATCTTTATTCATTGAAACTGGTCAGTGTAATAAAATATCGTAATATTGATATCGAGACTGTTGTAATTATTATATTAACTAGGTCTGTGTTCAAATTATATAAGCACACTTGTATTTACCTAACTTTCATTTAGGGTCATGGCTTTTTTCGTGACCCCATACTTTGTTATCCTCTAGTCCTCTAGTGTACTGTTTAAGTGCTGAAGTTTTCAGAGAATCATGGATATCATAATATTGATGTTTGATTAGGTTGATTAAGTGGTCTAGGCTTGAAGGTAATGAGTAGAGCCTGAAGAGACATGGGAGTCTTGGGGAAGTTTGCTTTCCTACTTGCCTGTCTGAATCTCGGAAGTCATCTTTACTGTTTGTTGCAACCCGTCGTTATCATTTTAACCATACTCCAATTGGACTTTAACAGATGCCAGTGGTGAATATAGCATATAGTTTCAGGGTGGGGGTGGGGGGTAGAATAAAAATTATATGGCATCATATCTCAGACTGATGACTAAAAGGAAAAAGTTGTGGTATGTTCTGATCCGTACTAGGATGTGTCATTTAGAGAAGAGGCATACAATCCTTGCCTTCCCTTATGTATGCCCCTGATAGACACTTGTTTGGGGTGATATGAAAATAGAAAACGGGCACCCTGTCATCTGCAATTAATTATTCATTAAATTGTACTGTGCATGTAAAATTTCGTGTTAGTTTATACATTCTGACCATTTGCCAACTGTCTGTGTCACCGTTTCAAATTTGCCGCGTCACATTTCGCCTCGATAACGAATGCGCTCCGTGCGAGCAGCTCGGGCATCATCTGGGAGACGTGCAAACTGAACAGCCGGCGCTTCAAGCCGCTGAGCGTGCGCGAGGGGGCGGCGCTGGAGCTGGCGTACCAGCGCTTCCTGCAGGAGGCGGCCGTCGGACAGGACACGCCCTCCTCGCACCGAGTGCTCGTCGACGGCAAACTCGAGGTGAGTCGTCCCCTCTGGCAATTGTACCGCACGCAGGCTGCACCGCTTCAAATTGGATAAAAATATGAGAAAATTGGCCTATTATTTTTTTAAATAAGTAATAATTTCTATAATGTGCCAATTAATGTAAAATGAAACAAGTATTTTGAAGTTATTCCTTAAATGACTACTATTTTGAAGTTATTCCTTAAATGACTACTATTTTGAAGTTATTCCTTAAATGGCTACTATTTTGAAGTTATTCCTTAAATGGCTACTATTTTGAAGTTATTCCTTAAATGGCTACTATTTTGAAGTTATTCCTTAAATGGCTACTATTTTGAAGTTATTCCTTAAATGGCTACTATTTTGAAGTTATTCCTTAAATGGCTACTATTTTGAAGTTATTCCTTAAATGGCTACTATTTTTAAGTTATTTCTTCAATGGCTACTATTTTTAAGTTATTTCTTCAATGGCTACTATTTTTAAGTTATTTCTTCAATGGCTACTATTTTTAAGTTATTCCTTAAATGACTACTATTTTTTATTAAACATAAGGAGAGGCATTGAATTAAAATTTATGCGGTGGCTGGGATTTGAACCCAGGACCTCCTACTTACTAGGTAGGTGCTTTAGACCACTCAGCTAACACCGCATTGTAGCCAAAGCAACTACACAGACTGTCTTAAAGCACGCCTTCTTCCACACCCATATACTTTAATTCTGCCTCATGTTCCCTGTGAAATGCATATCAATAGTAAGTAGGAGGTCCCGGGTTCGAATCCCGGCCACCACATAAATTTTAATTTAATGCCTCTCCTTATGTTTAATACCTTTGGTATAATGAGACATTGTTGTGTCAAGGGATTGTATTACTTCTTGATATTTACTTTTTTCAGTTAAAATTTAGTGCCATTAGCATTATTTTCTTAACCTGACATTTTTTTGTATGCTATCCAACTTGAGAACTTCCTACCGGGTTTTGGTGAACTACAGTTCGTTTTGAAGCGGAAGATGTTAAGTTGATGTAGGTATATAACAATAGTGTGACAACAATTAATTCATTGGTGTCAAACTTTTATTTTTATTTTTTTAAATGAATGCAGGTTCATAAGGATTAAACTTACATAGGCTTGAACTTCTTTTCATTACACATTGAAGAAGTATTGTGGTGTCGATTACCTTGAATGCGGAAAAAATAATTTAGTAATGAATATGTAAGCTCACATTGCACTTACAAGTTAGGTTGTAGAGGGCTACAATCCGCCACTCGACAGGGGAAACATCTCACAGCTGCATGCGGCTGGTAGGCAGTGGCCGTGGTATGAAGACTGACTGCTTGTATACGACACTGTGCAGCACAGCCGCAAGATTTGTTGCAGGTTCTGGTTGCTTTTTTTTTACTCCTTTTTACTCAAGATACCATAAAACTGCTTACTGATACTGTTTCCAAATCAAATGCTGAACAATCTGGTATATATTTTATTCCATTTAAAAATGCAATTTATGGAAAGAAGATGATAAATGGTGAAAAGGACATGAAATTTGAATTCTACAAAATACCACATATATACCACATCAATCTATACAATAATGCCTTCATTTTGTCATTGATTTTAAAATTTTCCTTTGAATAGTTCCCGAGCTATGAGTGTCATAATTGCATAATCTCTTGAAATTAAGTTACTGACTATTCATCACATTTACTTGCAACAGTAATATATTCTTACCACACAAGTCACGTTCTTTAACTAATGCATACCGTGACAATTGTCAAAGCTACAAAAAGAGAACAGTGACATCAGTGACTTACTGTTTGTAATTTTGTAAAATAAAGTAAGTAAAAATATAAAGTATAAATGAGATTTGAACACTTCATAGTCAGACCCTGAGACTCCGTAACTGTGACATACTGGCTCTGATCATTTCGCTAATGATTTACATCTTGCACTTGGAACATTCACTATATTTATTTTTCTGCTTCTTCTCGACAAATATGCCTGTGTCACAGAATATGTCAGAGATGCCAAACCTTATCCCAGAGTAACTGGTATCCAAACTGTCAGGACCACTTACTTGGCCACTCATACATTGCCCACAGTTCATGAACTAGGACATGATTACAGGAAGCCACACCTTGAACCACAGGCAGTTCCAGGGCTTTATGTAGATTGTCAGGCAACAGTTAGGGTGGACGGTAAATTGAGGTCGCAGTGGATTCAGGGGTAAGACAAGGCTGAAACCTGACACCTCTGAGGTTAATACTACTTATGGATGATATGTGGAAAACAATAGACTGGCAGGGTGAGATTAAACTAGTGAAAACAAAATAATCAGTCTCACATATGCAGACAACTAAGTTGTGATGGCAGACTCAATTGAAAAGTTACAATCTAATATTTCAGAGCTACATCACGGGTGCAGTGATTATGATACTAAGATCAGTGTCTCCAAAACAAAAGAAAGTCATTGGGAAAGAGATTTAAAGAGATTGAATGTCAAATAGGAGGAACAAAATTGGTACAGGTGGACTGTTCCAAGTACTTAAGATGGATTCTCGCACAGGATGGTAACATAGTGAAAGTACTTGAATCAAGGTGTAGCAGAGGTAATGCAGTGAGTGCTCAGCTAAGATCTACTCTCTTCTGCAAGAAGGAAGTCAGTACCAAGTCAAAGATAGCATTGCACTGTTTTGTCATTCAACCAACTTTGTTGTATAGAAGTGAAAGCTCGGTGGATACAGGTTACCTTATTAATAAGTTTGAAGTTACTGATATGAAAGTAGCAAGGATGATTGCAGGTACTAATAGATAGGAATAGTGGCAAGGTGGTATTCCTATCTACAAATAGATAGGAAATGTGTGTATAAAAATTTCAAAGCATTCAATGAACCACCTATAAAGATATAAAATTTTGAAAATAACATAGAACTTTGTTTAATGTTGAGACAGACATGTAAGAGGAGAAGGAGAGGGGGAAGGGACTGATGTAAGATTGGGGGGGGGGGGGGGGGAGTTATATATGAAGAGCAGGGAGTTTAGGAGATATATCCACAAAGTGTTACGAAATTAAATGTATTACAGATGTGTGCTTTATTTCTTTCTTTTCCGTTTAATCTGTAGGAAGCCACAGAATGCATGGCCAGGTACGGTTAGTTATACCTGATCACTTATCTGACAAACAATGGAATTTAACATATTCACCATTTATTTACCAAACAATGCAATTTAATGTAATTGTATGGTAAAAGTACCCTCAAAACTGACCATAATTGTCCCCTTTTGATGGCATATAGTAAACAAGTAGAATTTCAAACTGTCAACAGCATTTACAGGTCGGCAAATGGTAAATTGCCGATGTGTAATATAAAACTTCATGGTGTTTGTGGGAAATTCTGTATTATTAGTATATGTTAACAAATCAATATTGGCCCACTTTAGTGTACAGTAGTAACAATAAAAGTGGACCTTTGCGATCGTCTTTTGACATCTTGAAATTTAAATGAAAATAATAGCTTAACGATTCATCTGACACGAAAATTGAATAACCGAATTTGTGGAGGAGAAAATTCTCTACAACTTTGTTCCCTTATATTTTTTTCATATCTCGTATCGTTTTAGAGATATTTGCAAAAATAACTGATTTGACACCCTCCATTGAATTAATGAAAACCAGCTGTTCGGAGATGTCACGTGACGTTCCTCGCCCAGAACTCTCTGGCATATACCATATTGCATTGTGTATTTGATGATTTTCTTATTGTAACTTACGCGTTGTCATTTCAAAGCAATGGCGCACTGAAGAATTAACAAAAACACATCGTTCTTCATACGATAAATGATAATTTAATGTCTACAGATGCCATATTAGCATCAGTTAACAATGGCCATTAACAGTATGAGATTAAAGGTCACAACTTTTGATAGCCATAGCGTCGACCCGTGTGCGGACGGCCATTGCTGGCATCGCGAGGTTCGCACAAGTTTCGCGTGACAGACGGGCGCCATGGCTCTGTTGAGCGCCCTAAAGCTCCAACAACAATGACGCCATGGCTCAGCGCGCCCGGTCAGAGGACTGAACAACCTCTGTAATAAAAAAAGCTGAGCCAAAATCACATATAACAACAACGAACAAACACTATCAGCGCCCGGTAGGTCAGAACTAACCATAGAACAAAAAATAAATAAAAAATAAAATACAATAAAATAGCGTAGTGGGCAAGGCTTTGGACTGTCACTGGAGGTCAGTGGTTTGCAACCCTCCATTAGCTAAATTTTTTTTCCTAAAAGGGTTTGAAACTCTTGTTAATTAATTTTTAATTATTTAGATTATTATTTTGGTCAAAAATGTTTGCAAAAACTTATAAAACTACAAATCTAAAGTGGGCCGTAAAATGTGTTGGTGCAATGATTGTTTTTATGTGCTGTAACCATTTTTATTGTATGAAATGAAAATTCCAGCAAGAAAACTAATAAATACAGAATAAGTTTTCTGAGCGATATTTATTTTTTAAGATAAAAAAAAAGTTTAATACTGTACAGGAGTGTGCTTTCAAAACACAATTAAAGTGTTTCTTTTATTAATATTTACGAAAAACTCTGCCTATACCGGTGTCCCGTTCTCTCGCCGACAGGTAGACTTCAAAGCGGAGGAAGTGCTGCGGCCGAACCGGCGCAAGCTGCGGCGCACTTACCACACGGGGCTGTGGCTGCAGCTGCGCACTTCGCCGCACCAGACACAGCTGCACGCCAAGATCAACCGCCTGCAGATCGACAACCAGATGTTCGACTGCATGTTCCCCGTCGTGCTCGCGCCCGTGCCGCCGCCCAAGAGCGTCGCCGCCGACAACGGTGAGGGAGCTGCTTCGGATGAGTTGTTTTTCTTGTGTGTCGGTTGCTGTACTGTTTCTCTAAATTATATTTAATGTTATTTTGATATGCAACATCGATTAGCCTATTTTTCAACTTAAAGATAAAGCTGAAGCGTTGAATTAAAATTTGTGATGTGGCCAGGAATCGAACCCGGACCTCCGTGCTTACTAGACAGACGTCTTACTACTATATCAATGCACAATTAGCAATTAAGGTGCCTTGGAATAGTCAGAATATGACTTCCTTAGAGTTTGTGATATGGAGTGAAGTCGTGCTTAGATTATTCCGAGGCGCGTTAATTGCGAGTGGTGCAGTGGTCTAGGGGTAAGATGTTTGTCTAGTACGCGTGAAGGTCTGGGTTTGATTCCCTGCCACATCACAAATTTTAATTCAATGTGTCAGCTTTTTCTTTTATTTCTTTGACATATTCGAGACAATAACAGTCTTAGGGTTTGTAAATTTCTATTAATAATGATAATTTCATGTCGCTCATTGGCCTGCTGTAAGTCCTTCAATTGAACGCCACTTCGGCAACTTGCGTGTCCCTAACCTACCCCAGTGATCCAACCGGGGAAAGGAAGGGGGACCTACAGCTTCACGTGGAATCCGAACCACGTGTCGTTTCTGGCGACTCCTCACATCGCCGGGCCGGGTTTTGAACCCGTGACCCTGCAGTTTGCAGTCGAGCACTTTACCCCAAGACCACTGAGCCCGACAATTTCTATTTATAATGATATTTATTTTTCTGCTGGTACATTCAACGATACAGCATATGATAAAACATATCTGGACCCTTCCCCCAAAAAACAAACATTTTTCATGTTAGGTGCATTGTGGTGTCATGAACTGGCAGGTATTCCATATCAGCAACCGTATTAGTCGTTAGACATCACGAGAGAGCAAAATGGGCCACTCCGTGGAACTCGCGGACTTTGGACATGGTCAGGTGATCGGGTGTCACTTGCGTCAGAAGTCTGTACGAGGGATTTCCACACTCCTAAACATCCCTAGGTCCAGTGTTTCAGATGTGACAGTGAAGTGGAAACGTGAAGGGGTGCATACAGCATGAAAGCATACAGGCGGACCTCGTCTGTTGACTGACAGAGACCACCGACAGTTGAAGATGGACGTACAGTGTAATAGGCAGGCGTTTATCCAGAACATCTCACAGGAATTCCAAACTGCATCAGAATCCACTACAAGCACTGTGACACTTAGGCGGGTGGTAAAAAAACTTTAATTTCATGGTGGAGCACCTGCCCCAAAGCCACACATCACACAGGTCAATGCCAAGTGATGAGTAAAAGTCAAATGATTGAACGGTGGAAAAATGCTTTGTGGAGTGATGAATCGTGGTACACATCTGACAGCAGGGTGTGGTATGGCAAATGCTCGGTGTACGTCTTCTGCCAGCATGTATAGTGCCAACAGTAAAATTCCGAGACAGTGGTGTTACTGTGGTTGTGTTTTTCATGGAGGGTACTTGCACCATTGATTTGTGTGGCACTATTACAGCACAGTACATCTAATGGGCTGCCATCCCCCAAGAAACGTTCCAGCACACGATCGAACGTACACCTGCGAGGCCGGAAGCTTTAATCGAGGCTGAGGGTGGACCGACACCATATTGAATTCCAGCATTACCGATGGAGGGCGCCACAGACTTGTAAGTAATTTTCAGCTAGGTGTCCGGATAACTGATCACATAGTGTATGTCGTTGTGATCTTCAGTCCGCAGACTGGTTTGATGCAGCTCTCCACGCTACCCTGTCCTGTGCAAGTCATCTGAGAATACATTTAGCAACCTACATCCTTTTGAATCTGCTTACTGTATTCGTCCCTTGGTCTCCCTGTACGATTTGTACCCCACACTCTTGCTTCTAATGCTAAGTTGACAATTCCTTTATGTCTCAGAATGTTTCCAACCAATCTATCCCTTCTCTTAGTCAGAATATGCCAGAAACTCCTTTCCTCATTGATTTGGTTAAGCACCTCCTCATTAGTTACATGATCTACCCATCTAATTTTCATCATTCATCTGTAGCACCACATTTCAAAAGCTTCTATCATCTTTTTGTCTGAACTCCTTACCGTCCATGTTTCACTCCCATACAATGCTACACTCCAGACAAATGCTTTCAGAAAGGACTTCCTAACATTTAAATTAATATTGGATGTTAACAAGTTTCGCTTCTTAGAAACTCTTTTCTTCCCATAGCCATTCTGCATTTTATATCTTCTTTACTTCAGCCATCAGAAGTTGTCTTGCTACCCAAATAACAAAATTCATCTACTACTTTTATTGTCACATTACCTAATCTAATTCCTTCAGAATGCCCTGATTTTCTGATATTACATTCCATTACCTTCGTTTTACTCTTGTTAATATTCTTCTTGTATCTACCTTTCAAGACACTGTCCATTCCATTCAATTGCTCTTCCAGGTCATTTGCGGTCTCTGAGAGAATTACTATGTCATCGGCAAACAGCAGTGTTTTTATTTCTTCTCCCTGCACTTTAATGCCCCCTTCAAATTTCTCCTTCCATTCCTTCACTGTCTGCTCAATGTACAGATTGAACAATATTGGGGAAAGGCTACAACCCTGTCTTACTCCCTTCCCAACCTCTGCGTCCCTTTCTTGCCCTGCGATTCGAATAACCACTGTCTGGTTTTTGTACAGGTTGAATACATCTCTTCACTTCCTATATTTTACCCCTGCTACCTTCAGAATTTGGAAGAGTGTATTCCTGTCGACATTGTCAAAAACTTTCTCCAAATCGACAAATGCTAAAAACGTTGGTTTCCCTTTCCTTAGCCTACCTTCTAAGATAAGTCGTAATGTGAGTATTGCCTTCCATGTTCCTACATTTTTCCTAAATCCAAACTGATCTTCCCTGAGGTCGGATTCCATAAGTTTTTCCATTCGTCTGTAAATAATTCTTGTTAGTATTTTGCACCCATGACTTACTATACTGATAGTTCCATAATTTTCACACTTGTCTGCACTTGCTTTCTTTGGAATTGGAATTACGATATTCTTCTTGAAGTCGGAGGGTATTTCCCCTGTCTCATACATTTTGCATACCAGGTGATACAATTTTTTCATGACTGGCTCTCCTAACCATATCAGCAGTTCAGACAGAATATCATCTACTCCAGGGGCCTTGTTTCGACTCAAGTCCTTCCCACAAAGTTTATAAAGAGGATAATTTGCAACTCGTGCAAATATGTTCATAGAACTGCACGAGCCGCATAGAAAAGGCACTCGGCCGCGGTGGCCGAGGGGACTGAGGCGCTCCAGTCACGGTCTGCACGGCCACTACGGTCGGGGGTTCGAACTCCCCCTCGGGCATGGATATTTGTGCCGTCCTTAGTGTTAGCTAGTCCATAAGTAGTTTGTAAGTTCAGGGACTGATGACCCCGTAGTTAAGTCCCATAAGCTTAACAAACATTTGAACATTTTGAAAAGGCACAGTTTAGCTTCCAGCCACAGCCTTCATCAGGAAAAGGACGCACACACTCATTCAGACAATCAAACATACACACTCTCAAATACACAGCTGTCATTTCTGGCTGCTGCATTCCAAATAACACTCTGTGATGGTGGGTGTGAGGATGGGGGAAGAGGAAGGTTGCAGGTACTAGATGGGTGCAAAGAGGGACAGCGTAGCAATGCAGCAGGGGCTTGAGATATTTAGGATTTCCCCATATTGTTTTTAATAAAATTCAGGACATTTTCAAAATAAGTCCCAAAAAAATTTGGACAAATGAATAAAATACAGGACACTACAGGATTTTTATTCATTTTTACTTAATAACTATACATTTCAACATACTATTGGTTGCAGGTTATAGTAGTATAGCAAACACAATTTTATGTGGATATTACAACAAATTTCATATATTTTTCACGTAAGTTTAGGTTGGTTTGCTTTAGTACTTTTCAATGAGCAGCGTAGAAAATTGTAGAAGACAATAAAAGCGAACCTAATAAAAAGTTTCTTTTTTCACATAAATGTTCTGTACTACTGATGGTAGGTTATTAATAGATCATACAGAACTTAAATTCAAATGTAAACACAAATTTCACACATTTCTTTAATAATATAGTAAGAACAGTTTACAACTCGCCGCAAAGACGTGGCAACGAGCTGTGACAGGCACATACAAGAGACACACATGTACAACACTTTCGGCTATCGGCCATGGCCTTCTTCAGGAAATAGAACACTCGCGCAATCACACAGGCACACAACACAGTCATACAACCATCACCTCCGGCTGCTGCACTTCAAATCGCACTCTGTGGCGAGTAAATCACGGACGGGAGGGGTGGGGAGAGGGGATAGGAAGGTCACGTCATGGTGGTGGGGATGGGTTAGATGGGAATGACGAGATGCAGCTTAGGAATGGAGTGGGGAGGCAGGTGAGGGGAGAACATAAAATAAAGTAAAATAAATATATATACAAAATGCATGCACACTGCAAGTACACAAGACCGCGCGCGCACAGACGTGTGTGTGTGTGTGTGTGTGTGTGTGTGTGTGTGTGTGTGTGTGTGTGTGTGTGTGTGCGCGCGCGCGCGCGCCAAGATCCCCATATTAACAGCTGTATTTCCACGCGCAACAAAAATTGGATACATTTTGTGACATTTTCTATGTCAGTTCATCTATATTCATCTGTACCACCTAAAATAACAGGGTGTAGATAAAGTCCGGAAACACCTTCAATCATTTATTGCACAAGAACTAAACATTGTGCAGATGCCATACATATTGCATTTTGAATAGAAACTCTGAAAGTTTTTTTTGTAAGCTATCAACAGTGCCATCCACATCCTCACTGATTTGTTGCAACTGCAAACAAAATTCAAAACGCTTCTATTTGTCATCATCGTTGAGCTTCTGCGTTAGCTCCAGTTTGAATGGTTTCGTATACAGCTTCAGTCACAGGACTTTTCACAAAGTCATTGGGCCATTTCGAGTTTATGGGATGCATGACACACCGATTTCTTTTGCCTCCTTATGAGTGTCTCTCATACCTGCTCCGCATTCACTTCATGTCTGCTTCTCTTTACAAAGCAGAAGCAACCCGTCTTAATAAATTTGTTGTGACAGTGGTAAATGGCCTGCATTGTTGGTGGATTCTTACCGTCCACGTTTCTAAACATCTGTTGAACAGCTGTAGCACACTTGTTTCTGTCGAACTACAACACACAGAAAGCTCACTCTGCTCCTGAACGTGCCTTGTTTGTGACTAGTGCTGACTATCAGCAAATTACCAAACTGCACTGTGCACTGTGACGGTATGTGTGTGTGGGGGGGGGGGGGGGGGGGAGGAAGGAAACTTTCTGGGTTTCTTTTCAAAATGGCAAATGTGTTATATCTGTACAATGTTTGGTTCTTGTGCATTAAATAATTGAAAGTGTTCCCAGACTTTATGTACACCCTGTATTTCCTATTCCTCCTGAAACAGTCTGTTTATAATTCAAGGAAAAATATATCTCTGTGGCAATTAATAAAAGTTATTTATTAATAACACATTTCACGCTTGTGGTGCACATGCAGATTGGATCTTTAGAACTGTGGACGCCACATTAGTAAAGATAAAATCATTTAAATTGATAACATTAAAGTGGGTGATCACTTGTGTCAAATTGTTAAAAAAAAATCTTAAACTGCATTGGCGATAATTGAAATGTTTTGAAATAATGGGGATTGTTATGGTTTTTAGAGTTTAAGATTTTTTGACAATTTGACACAAGGTATCACCTGCTCGTGATTTTTATCTCTACTAATACAGCCTCCAAAATTTTAAAGATGCAATATGATGCACCACAAGCACAAAATGCATTATTACCAAATATATCTTATTAATTGCAACAGACGTATTTATTCCTTGAACTAAAGTTACTGTTACTATATAAGGCCAGGGCTGGTGGGTGTATCCTGTATACAAATTCAACGGTGGAGGCATCAGCTAGAATTAGACTGTAGACGTCTTCCCTGTTGTGCAGTGCTGAAGCCGTTTGCGGAGGTGAGCATTGTGCAGAGGATAATGGAGCACAGCCCGGTGCAGCAGTTCAAGTACTTCAAGGTCCTCATCCAGGAGTTCCACATTAAGCTCGACATGGGCTTCGTCAACGGCCTCGTGCAGCTCTTCATGGCGGAAGAAATCAGTGACGCGCAGGAAGTAAGTGCGTGATCGAATTATTACTGTTCGTCTTGTGGATAAGAGTAATTGAGTCTTGTAAAAAGTTGCAGTGTAATTACCTGAGCTATTTCAATTACTTGGACTTCGAATCAAAAATAAATTCATATAATAAGCTATTTTAATGCAGTTTACAGATGCTGTTTTTTATGAAGGTGGATTTTACACAGTTAATTTTTTTCCTTATTATTATTATGTGTCACATCAAGAATTGAACCATAACAGCAAATATAATTGATCACAAACTTCTGGTATTAACTAAATGAGTACAGTTAAATATATATGCGATTAATATTGTCAAAAATTGATTTTAAATATCTTAAGTATGAACAACTGTTCGTTCTCTTTGAAACTTTTGTAAAGAAAAAACTATTTACCTAAGAGATTTAGGCATCTTTCTGTACTACAAAGAAAAGAAAATGAGAAGTAATTGTTCGATAAACTTTTTATTTTTAAGGTGTGTACTTTCATGGAACCAGCTATAAATTGATATAATATTAGTGTTGCCAACAGTTAAAAAAGAGAGCAATACTTGTTACTGTTGAAATTGATGTTTCTTGAGTGGAGCAGCAAAAAGAAAAATTGGTACATACTTATATAAAGAGTTAGTTAACAATAGGTCTGCCGTGTAGAGTGAAAAGTGCACATATAAATTATAAATTTATGCTAAAAATTATATATTTTTTTCTCAGTGTCCTTTGGGATGAATGGGATTAGAGAAGACTTTTGCACCATCTGTATTACTGATGGTAGTTTGTAACGAAGAATGTTGTGATTTATTCCCATCTGCTTGCATTACTGAACCTCCCGATCCCTTTGTTGCATAATGATATGTGCGAGTGTAATTAGTCTATTATCATTTTCTTTTCCAAAACTTTTGTTATTCTTTTTTATAATGTAACTAAATGTCATTTTCTATTATTTGATGCCAGAGAAGTTTGTACGATTAGTAAATATTTATTAATTCCTGCCAGAAGTATATCGTTAAAGTTAATATAGAATGATAATTAGTATTTTTCAGAATAGATAGTTTGGCTGGCCAGTACTTACCTTTGTGCTGTACCGCCGATAGTTACACAAATGAAGAAACAGTAAAAAAGGGGATGAAAAAGGACAAGCTTTGGGAACACAGTTCCTTCTTCAGGTGGGAGAGAAGGGAAGAAAAATGGATGGGAACAGAAGGAAAAGGTAATTCACGACCTAGGTCATGAAGGTGGTGTTTCGGAAGTTGGACGTCAGAGATACTGCATGTATGTACTGAGCCAAGCTAGAGAGGATATATATGACCAAAGAGGAAAGATCAAGTAGTAAAGAGAACAGAAGATGAGTGAACTGAATGATGCTGAGGGGTGTGGGAGGGGCAGGGGGTGTCTAAAACGTTTTCCAGTAACAGGAAAAGATGGACACACACACACGCACACACACGCACTTACGCGCGCGCAGAGAGAGAGAGAGAGAGAGAGAGATAGAGGGGAGGGTGTAAGGAAGGGATAATGAATAGGTGAGCTGAGGAAGGGGAGGGGTTAGCGTAGATTTAGGCCAGGGGGGTGGCGGGAGGAGAGGATATGTTGGAGGGCAAGTTCCCACCTCCGTAGCTCTGAGGGACTGGTGTTTGTTGGTAGTATCCAAATGGCACGTGTGGTGTAACACGAGCCCAGGTCCCTGGAGTTATGCTGGAGGGCATGTTCTGCCACAGGATATTGGGTGTCCCCCAGGCGAACAGTCCGTCTGTGCCCATTCATCCGCTCAGCCAATTTGTTAGTAGTCATACCAACATAAAAGGCTGAACAGTGGACACATGTCAGCTGGTATATGATGTGTGTTGTATCGCATGTGGCCCTGCCTTGCATCACAAAGAACTTCATTTAATAACAATGGAAGGTCCAGTAAGGAATGTTAATAATAATATGTAGCTAGGGAACAACTCACTGTAAAGACGAATGTTGAGCAGCCGACAGACACAAATAGAACACACACACACACACACACACACACACACACACACACACACACACACACACACGCGCGCACGCACGCACGCACACTTTCGGCCGCGGCCTTCCTCAAAAAAAGAAGAGTCATCTACACAATCACTCGGGCACACTCATCCACACGTCAGCCATGTCTGGCCACACGACACAGTGAGGGTGGCACACAAACTGCCTCCGCCACACTCTCACCCGGATCTGGAGGTAGGAGGAAACGGTAATAAAGCACCCAGCATTCATTACACGTAACGACATTTGTAGACACTCCGTAAGTAGGTAGTAACCTGGGTGCCAATACTGGGAGGACGAACCAGGTATGCGACATGAGATTCGGTTAGGACGTGGCAGAAAAATCTGCCGGGATAATGCTTCTCGTGACTGACACGCGGAAGACGCATATAATCAGTCTCCGGGCTGAGAGGAACTCGGAAAATGAATGCAGGTGTGAAATCCGGTAATATGCGGCAGTTGATGATGCGAGCAGTGCGACACAGTGTTAACAAAGTGACGGGAACAGAGTTGGGAGTAAAAGTGGAAGCGGAGTCCAGGTCGGCAACAGCTGAGTGCGGTTTGGAAACTGAGGCAGTCACAGGTCTGTTTGCAGTGGAATTGACTATTCTTGTGCTGGTAGGACAAGTACCGGGCTGGCTCCTTTCAAAGGGCACGGCCAATTTCCTTCCTGTCCTCAGCAAATGTCAGTCTGAGCATGTGCAATGTGTGTAATGACAGTACATTAAACCCTAATATTCCTTGGTCCCTTCTTTTTTTCACCCCAGATATCTCTGGAACTACAATAGATACTGAAATAAGACTTTCACAGTTATGAACATACAGGAGAGACTTAGCTTATGAAAAAAGGTACTATGAGACAGTCTAAAACATAAAGTAGTATTATTTTCAATACAAATTTATGTTTAAATGGATACCCTATATTATTTCTTAAGCAACCAATAGCATGAAAAATGACAAAAAGAATGGTGTTGGTTGCATCGTGATTTTTTTCATGCTATTGATTGCTTAAAAATAATATAGGGTATCCATTCAAAAATACATAAGTTTGCATTGAAAATTATACTTCTTTATGTTTTAGACTGTCTCAAAGTACCTATTTTCATAAGTCCCTTCTAAATGTACATAAACATTTGAGTGGGGCACCTCTCCTCTCCCCCTCAGATTCTCCCTTGTGGTAATCATTAATGGTTCAACTTCAACATGACTTGCTTTGGTTCCAGGCTGAGCAGTTTGCAGCCGATTTGAAGGTCGTCGAAGAACCTCTCCAGAGTCACGTTTCAATGCAGTCGTCACAGGAGCAGAAGAACTTTTATGACCTCCTGCACTTCTCACCACTAAAGGTGAGATACTATACATTAATTGAACAACGTATTATTTTATGACACTATTGTTTAATGCTGCCTTAATAAAATATAATGATGAATTTTAAAAATATATTATTTATGAACAAGGTAATTGTATTTCTATTGATTTTTAAAATATTGACTAGTATGAGGAAGAGATCAATAATGCATAAGGTGACATTTAATCAAGAAAGAAAGAAATCCTGTAGACCTATGCTCCATTTTCATTGGTTAAAGAAGTGCTAATCGGCTTTGTGAAGTAGATTACTAACTTAAACAAATGTCATACATTATGGCCAGACTTTGATGAGAGGTAGCGACAGTAGCATAAATAAATAAAATACACACACACACACACACATACCTAATCGCGAGCTTTCGCAACCTTGTTGCTTCTTCAGGCAGAGTAGGGAATGAGAGGGAAATGTAAAGGATTTGGCTTTAAAGGAGCGGGTGATGAGTCATTCCAATCCTGGGAGAGGAAAGACTTACCTTTGGGGAAGAAGGATAGGTAAACACCCACACCCACACAAATATCCACGTGCACACACACAGTCAAATGCAAAATGCAAAGAAGTTGGACAGAGGTGCCAGTTAAGGCAGAGGCTCTGTTCAGAGATTGGAGGCAAAGATGTTGTAGAATGGTGGGCAGGAGTTTGAAACTAATGAAGGTTTAGACCAGGTGCGCAACGGGAAGAGGGAATATGTTGAAGGGCTAGTTCCTATCTCCGGAGTTCTGAAAGATTGGTGTCAGTGGGAAGTATCCATATAACCCGGACAGTGTAACACTGCACCAAGATGTGCTGTCCGTGCACTAAGGCGTGTTCAGTCAC
The DNA here is from genome assembly GCA_026315105.1 of Locusta migratoria. Classification (NCBI taxonomy): domain Eukaryota; kingdom Metazoa; phylum Arthropoda; class Insecta; order Orthoptera; family Acrididae; genus Locusta; species Locusta migratoria. The sequence goes on along the minus strand of CM048754.1, from coordinate 55,465,577 downwards.
AGGGTGATCCTCATTACCAACAAACACTGTCTGCCTGTGACTGTTCATGCGAATGGACAGTTTGTTGCTGGTCATTCCCACATAGAATGCATCACAGTGCAGGCATGTTGGTTGGTAAATCACATAGGTGCTGTCACAAGTGACCTACCTGAATACCCAAGCCTGTCAACCCAAAGTTTGGTATAGATTTATTGATATCTTCATGATCTGGACTCACAGTGAAGAAGAACTCCAGAATTTCCTCTCCAACTTCAACTCCTTTGGTTCCATCAGCTTCACCTGCCACTATTCCAAATCCCATGCCACTTTCCTTGATGTTGACCTCCATTTATCCAGTGGCCATCTTCACACATCTGTCCACATCAAACCCACCAACAAAGAACAGTACCTACATTATGACAGCTGCCATCCATTCCACATCAAACGTTCCCTTACCTACAGCTTAGGTCTTCATGGCAAATGAGTCTGCTCCAGTCCCAAATCCCTGAACCAGTACTTCAATAACCTAAAAACAGCTTTCACATCCCGCAGCTATCCTCCTGGCAAATTGCCAGAGCTACTTGCTCCCCCCCCCCCCCCCAACCCAGAACCTCCCACAGAGGGACCCTAAAAGTGCCCCTCTTGTCACCGGATACTTTCCAGGACTGGAGCGGACTCTAAATGTGGCTCTCCAGCAAGGATACAACTTCCTTAAATCCTATCCCAAAATGAGATCAGTCCTTCATGACATCCTTCCCACTCCACTGAGAGTGTCTTTCCGCCGACCACCTAACCTCCGTAAGCTCCTAGTCCATCCCTATGAAATCCCCAAACCACCTTCCCTACCCTTCGGCTCCTACCCATGTAACCTCCCCAGTGTAAAACCTGCCCTATGCATGCTCTCACCATCACTTATTCCAGTCCTGTAACCCAGAAGGTGTACACAGTCAAGGGCAGAGCCACTTGGGATAGTACCCACATGATTTACCAACTGACGTGCCTGCACTGTGAAGCGTTCTATGTGGGAATGACCAGCAACAAACTGTCCATTCACATGAACGGACAGAGGCAGACAGTGTTTGTTGGTAATGAGGATCACCCTGTGGCTAAACACGCCTCAGTGCACGGCCAGCACATCTTGGCACAGTGTTACACCGTCCGGGTTATCTGGATACTTCCCACTGACACCAATCTTTCAGAACTCCGGAGATGGGAACTTGCCCTTCAGCATATTCTCTCTTCCCGTTGCCCACCTGGTCTCAACCTCTGATAAATTTAAATTCCCTCCCACCATCTTTAACATCTTTGCCTTGGTTCTCTGGACAGAGCCTCTGCCTCAAGTGGTATATCTGTCCAACTTCTTTGCTTTCTGCAAATGTCTACCTAGGTGTGTTTGCGTGTGTGTATATGTGTGTGTGTGTGTGTGTGTGTGTGTGTGTGTATTTGTTTACCTTCCTTTTTTCCCCTAATGTAAGTCCTTCCACTCCCGGCATTGGAATGACCCCTCATCCACTCCTTTAAAACCTGCATCCTTTCCTTTTTTCTCCCTTTTCCTTACGAAGCAACCAATGGTTGCAAAAGCGTGAATGTTTGTTTTTGTGTGTTTTCATTTGTGTTTTTTGTGTCTATCGACGAGCCTGTGCTTTGGGTAAGTCAAACAATCTTTATTTTTATACATATTTTCCCCACTAGGAAAGCCTCCTTCTATAGTATAATATTATAGAAGGAAACTTTCCTGGTGGGATAAATTCATATAGAAAATAGAAATCAGATGACTTACATAAAGCACAGGCTCGTTGACAGATACAAATAGAAACGCACACAAACACACATACAACCTTTCGCCACTGGTAGCTTCTTCAGAAAAAGAGGAAGGAAGGAGGGGACAAAGGGAAGGCGACAGGTTTTAAGGAAGTGGAAATGGAGTCATTGCAATCCCAGGAGTGGAAGGACTTACCTTAAGCGGAGAAAAGGTAAGGCAAACAAGTGCGCGTGCGAGCGTGCGCACACACACACACACACACACACACACACACACACAACAAGGTCTACTTTGTGAATTAGAATATAAGAAGTATTCTAATATTTCTGTGTGTAATAAACGCCTGATGACGAGCCGAACATGCTTGAACGTGTAGCTTTGTTAGATGAAGCATAAAAAAATAAAGTGACTGGTAACAGTAATTACAAATATTTATTAATTAATTTCATATCTGGAGTTGAGTTTAAAGACGTGTATTACAACCTGTATTGTACTGGCGAGTGAAAGCAAGTGTGCTTGCAGGTGCACCTGAGCTTCTCTCTCAGTGGAGGAGACTCTGGCGGCAACCAGCAGACGCAGACGCCGCTCTTCCTGAACGTGCTGCTGCAGAGCCTCGGCGTCACGCTGACGGACATGCAGGACGTCGTCTTCAAGTGAGTTTTCCTGGTGTAATCTTTATATATATAAAGCAGTATCCATGTGTTCGTGTCTTTGTACATATTGCATACAAATTTACAGTGTTGTACCAATCTTTATGAAATTTTGCACACGTAAGCTTCAACCCGTGAGGATAGTTGTTGTAAGTGTAAGGATCACATACGTCACGCAGTTCACGAGATATGACGTCGTAAACAGTGAGTTGCGAGAAAAATTGCTATGTCACATGACCGGCTAGTTTACAGGACGACTTACAGTTTAATGTTGATTCTGAACCACAAAGCAGTTCAGTATTATTCACATCGACAATACTGCCAGAGTTGAAAGAAGTGATAAGTGACAGATAAAAATCCTAGGGTTGACCAAGGATGAAAACCTATACCTCTACGCTTGTTTTATACCACTTTACCGATAGGTTATTTTCCTACGTTAAAAACGTGGCCCAAATTGTTGTTATTCTGGATGATTATAACAAACTAATAGTACTTTTGGTCATTATTCTTACAAAACATCTCTTATTTTTATGTAATTAAAGCTTAAAGATCATTAAATTTCAAGATTAGATCGCATGATCGAAAAGCTCTGTTATTGCTGAAGCTCTGGTGACGTCCATGTTATGAAAATGGAAGCTATAAATGTATTATATCGTGTTAATGAAAACTACCAGATTTTCCTGTGCATTCCCTATTAGTTCTTTTGTGATGTAAAACATATTTACAATGTATGCTTAAAAATGGAAAAGAATTTTGTGAAGTCAAAGAGTGGACACCTTCCACAATGTGATGTGTTTATGGTATCTGCTTCCTTAAGAAACAGTTGAGATATTTCGTGCTGCAAATAAGAAATGTAAACCCGACACTATAAGTAAAACATATCTACATTTTGAAGCTAATTATTGCTAGAGAAGTTTTTATGCAATTAAAAAAATTCTTATTTGTGCCTTATTAATTGAAGTCCAGTATAACACAGGACTTATTAGAGTATTATACTGGACTTCAATTAATATTGAACTTAGACTTTGAAGTACCTCACTTCAGAACCATTAGAAGATCGAGGTATATATTTTATTTGTGACTAGAAATTTTATGTTTGCTGACGCCTCAACCTGGATGTACTCTTTTAGTATGTAAAAAATGTTGTGAAGTCATGTAAAATACGACAGGTCTGAAAATGGTGTCGAGCGCGCCGAAACCGGTAACATAATAAATGAAAAATGCGATCTTGGCTGGAAAATCATTATTAAAGAATTATAGATCTCCCCATCGAATAATGAGTTCCTTATATAGTAAAGATTTGAGTTGTATTTATCACCTAGAATTCAGGTTAGAACTTCATTCCATGGCAGGGAGGGAACACACTCAGTGAGAATACACTTTAACTGAATAAAAAACCACAAGACGATTAACTTTTACGAACATATCGTATTATGCCCCATAGGGTAAAATTACACGAGATCTGTACTGGATCGAGCCTCAAGAAGAATTTAACTAGAAGCTACTCAGACAAACTCAGTTCATTTTTTCCAAACGACGTACGTATAAGTTCCGTGCAAACACCGTCTCTTCTGACACTCATTTACGTTTCGCCGTGTCACGCGACGGCCTCTCCTCCGGCTACTTTGACCGTCTTCGGACTGCCTAACCCGCTCGCTCCCACATACCCGTGCATGCGAGCGCATGGTATGCAGTAAAATCCTCAAATACAGAGTGGCGCAGGAAAACGGGAAATTTCTAAATAATGTCATTTCCATGAATAAATTCATAAAACTAGTGATTTATTAATGAAAGTGACTGTATTCAGTATACCATTATTCAGTATGTCTTTACAATCAAAATGTCTACAACTGTCTCTTTACCTTTTAAAGATGACATCAGAAAGATGTGCTCCCATTTGGCATTCACACTTCAACAGACTGTTATGAAAACTCTGGAACGCGTGGTGTAGCAAATCTTGGTGATTTTGTTTTCAATGTTCTCCTTCAGTTCATGGATTGTTGCAGGATGTGTACGGTACACCTTGCCTTTAAGATATCCCCACAGGAAGAAGTCGCATGCACTAAGATCAGGGGATCTCATAGGCCATGCAATGTCACCATTACATGAAATACTGCGTCTTCCAAACAATTGACGAACTGCTGCCATCAATTGTCGAGCAGTGTGTGACGTGTCTCAGTCCTGCTGAAACCACATGTTTTCGACGTTAAGATTAAGCTCGTACAGCGTAAAGAATGTTTGAAGCATTTCATCGTATCGAGTGGATGTTACTGTCACTGCACTACCATCCTCATGTTCAAAAAAATAAGGGCCGATAACACCGTGACATGACACAGCACACCATATTGTTACCTTGGCACTATGTAGTGGTTGCTGGTGCAACTCACAAGGATTGTCCTGTGCCCAATAACGAAAATTCTGGAAATGAGCTTCGTCTGATATCCATAAGTTACCAAGGAAATTCGCGTCCTCGTCGATTTTAGCCAATATCTGGCTACTAAACTCCATACTCGATGCTGGGTCTCGTTCGTGTAAGTGTTGCACAATCTGCAACTTATGGGGATGGAAGTCTAATTCGTGCAGCATTCTTTATAAGCTTAGTCACTTAATCTCTAGCGAAGATGCATGCTGTCGAACGGAGTGGCGAGGACTTTTCTCGATTACAGCTCTAGCAGCTGCAATGTTCTCTGGAGTACGTACCGTTGGAATGACACCTGGAGGTTTATTTTTCAAGGCAGATCCTGTTTCTTCAAAAGTATGGACACACGTTAAAATCGCACTTGCAGATGGGACACATCCACGACGTCCCGGCTGGTAATGCTGTCGAAATGTTCTCTGCACGGCAGTCGCACTATCGCCGTTTTTGTAAAACGCTCTCACAGCTACTGCATGTTCCGCACCAGTGCAGTTCTCCATTATTACTAAATGGCAATGCGTTCACATCAATTGTGCAAAGTTTCGAACATCTGTCAGTGCTACAGTTCTGCCGACTGTAACGTTCAAAATTTCCCATTCCTCTGCGCCAACTTGTACCTACTTTTATGTATACGGGGAATCCGTACGTCTCGCGGTGGGACGATCCCACAGTGTAGAGCTAAATTAGCCTTTACACTACCGCGTCTCCAGTGTCGGTGTGCGGCCCGCAGGCTGGCGTACCTGGAGCGGCAGTACACGTTCCTGACGCAGCGGCAGCTGGTGTCGGAGGCGACGGCGCACTACGTGGGGCAGGCGCTGAAGCAGCTGTACGTGCTGGTGCTGGGGCTGGACGTGCTGGGCAACCCGTACGGCCTGGTCGTGGGGCTCACCCAGGGCGTCGAGGACCTCTTCTACGAGCCCTTCCAGGTAGCCGCCGAGGCACTCGTTACTCTCTCTAATGTACACAGGTTTAAAAAGAATTGTTGTGTTGTTGTTGTCGTTTTCAGTACAGAGACTCGTTTGATGCAGCTGTCCACCCTACTCTATCCTGAATGAGCCTCTTCATCTCCTCATAAGAATGGCAACTCGCATCCATTTGAATCTGCTTACTATGTTCGTCTTTCGCTCTCCCTCTGTGATTTTCATTCCACACACTTTCCTCCGATGCTAAATTCACGATTCCTTGATGTCTGAGAATGTGTCCTACTAATCGATCCTTTCTTTTATTCGAGGTATGCCAGAAATTCCTTTCCTCCCCAATTCTGTTCAGTACCACCTCATTAGTAACGCAATCCACCCACCTAATCTTCAGCATTCTTCTGTAACACCACATTTCAAAAGCCTCTACCCTCTTCCTGTCTGCACGGTTTATCATCCACATTTCCCTCCCATAGAAGGCAACACTCCACACAAATGCCTTCAGAAAGTACTTCCTTATGCTTAAATTAAATTAATATTTTTTTCAAAAATGCTCTTTCTTCCCATTGCCATTCTGTATTTTATATCCTCTGTACTGCAACCATCATATGTTATTTTACTGCCCAAGTAAGAAAACTCGTCTACCGACTTTGTTTCACTACCTAATCTAATTCCTTCAGCATTGTCTGATTATTATTAGACTGCATTCCATTACCCTTGTTTTGCTCTTTTTAATGTTAATCTTGTATGCACCTTTCAACACACTGTCCATCCTGTTCAACTGCTCTTCCAGGTCCTTTTCTGTCTCTGACAAAATTACAATGTTGTTAGCAAAATACTATCTTTTTCTTTCTTCACCCTGAACTTTAATCCCTTCTCCAAATTTCTCCTTTTTTCCTCTATAGCTTGCTCAGTGTAGAAATTGAATAACATTGTAGAAAGGTACAATCCAGTCTCTCACCCTTCCCAACTACTGCATCCCTTTCATGTCCTTCAACTCTGACAACCACTGTCTGGTTTTTGTACAAGTTGTAAATAACCTTCCATTCCCTATATTTTATTCCTGCTTGCTTCAGTATTTGTAAGAGTCTATTCCAATCAACATAGTCAAAAGCTTTTTCAAAATCTACAAAAGCTAGTAATGTAGGTTTGCCTTTCTTTACTCTATCTTCTAAGATAAGCCATAAAGTGAGGATTGCCTCCAATGTTCCTACATTTCTCCTGAGTCCAAACTGATCTTCCCCAAGGTTGTCTTCTACAAGCTTTTCCATCTGTCTGTAAATTATTTGTGTTAAAATTTGACAACCATGACTTATTAAACTGATGATTCTGCAATGTTCACATCTGTCTGCGCCTGCTCTCTCTGGAATGGGGATTATTACATTTTTCTTGGAGTCTGAGAGTATTTACCTTTTCTGGTACAGCTTACGCAGCAGGTGAAATAGTTTTATCCCAGTGGGCTCTCCCAGAGACATTCTGTAGTTATGAGGGAATGCCGTCCACTCCAGGGGCTTGCTTTCGTCTTAGGTCTTCCAGTGCTCTGACATTCTTCTCTCAGTATAGTATCTCCTCTTTCATCTTTGTCTACTTCCTCTTCCCTTCCTGCAATATTATCTCTTAAGTTCATTTGCTTTGTAGAGCCCCTCTATTAAAATTAAAAATTGTTTTTTTGAGAGGTTTTTGTATGGCCCTAAACAAAACCCCAATTCACTGAACATGGGCTCTAAAATCTATACCTTAAAAATAATAATCACTCATTTATTTTCACAATGTATTATTTTTGTATTTTTTTCACATGAAAAATTAAATTTTGTAAAGATTTATCTGGTAGCACTCAAAGGTTTGTCATTAGTGTTTGTCATAAGACAAATGAAATAACACTTTGTGCAGATTACAAGCTTCAAACCTGGCATTGTGTGGGTATTTATTTACTGCATATTCTTGTCAGCCCTTCCCCCCTCCCCCTCCTTGCCCATCTCTTTCTGCTGCCCTCTGTTTCTCTCCACCTCCTCATTTTCTCATTTCTCTTGCCTGCTTCTTTTCTACTTTTCTCGTGCTTTCCATCATAATGAAGCATATTGGGATTTATTTCCATCTGATTGCATTTACTGAACCTCCCGATACCAGTGTTGCATAGTAATAGATACGATACCGCCTAAAAACCACATCCAGGCTGCCCGGCACTCGGTACCCCCCTTCATTAATCCGCCAGGTGGATTCAAACTGGAACCAGTACACCTCCCCAACATGGAAAGCTGTGTGTTAGATAACCCTGTTAACAGAGCCTGTATTTCATTTACTAGTAGTTGTGTTTATCTTTTTCCTACTGAACTGCTCTGCATCATCTGAAATGCTTTTCCTACAGGGAGCGATCCAAGGCCCGGGAGAGTTTGCCGAGGGTTTGGTGCTGGGCGTGCGCAGCCTGTTCGGACACACGGTGGGCGGAGCCGCAGGCGCCGTCTCCCGCATCACCGGAGCCATGGGTGAGTGGCTGTGTCGACGACTACCTGGAGTGTGCAACTTTAATGATGAGCAGAAGCACATGTTTCTGGTGAAGATTTTTGCCTCGTTTCGTCATATTTAGGAATCTATTTCAGTATATTTTTATTTCATTTCTTCAATAATATCACTAGACTTTACTTCCACTTTCAGTAATTTTCATTTGTTTCAGTTCACTAATCTCTACATTTTACTGTGCATAACATCATAATAATTAACGTACTGAGTATGGAAGTGCTATTCAATTTGATTCAGATTCTTATGTAAATGTAAGTGATACTACCAAAAAATATTGCAGGATTTCCACTGCCAGTATAGCGATCGCACAGTGATTGTGTGTTGTCACAGCTGACTCGCACACGTGTTAATAGATTTGCCAACTACAATACATCGTCCCAAAACTTTGTGCCACAATCGTTAAAACATGCTGGCACATTACAATTTGGTTAGCCTGCAGAAATCACTCTATTTATACACTTTAAAATTATTGCAGGATGAAATTTAAAGCTTCCAATAGGCAGGAATATGAGGTACAGCATGGACTGCAGTGAAGGGGAGAGGTGGGAGAGGATAATAAACGGGGTGTTGGTGGAGAGGGGAGGATGGATTTTAATACAATAAAAATATTGTAAACTAATAATAATAAAAGGTTATTAAAATAAAAAGTAATTAAAAGGATAATGATTGGGTAAAAACTGAGGGGAAGGGGGTGTTAGGCATCGGATGTAGGGATGATACATTATATTAGGTTGAGGCCAGGACAGTTGCAGGGCTGTGACATATCCTGTGCCACAGGGTGGTCCGTCTTGCGTTTTGCCACAGTTTGACGGAGGCCTCACCCTGACGGACAGCTGGTTCGTTGTCAGACCGATATAAAACTCTGTGCAGTGATTGTAGCAGATTTGATCAATCACATGGCTGTTTTCACATTTGGCCCGGCCTCTGATGAGGTAGGATAAGCCTGTGACAGGACTGGAATAGGAAGTGCTGAGTGGGTGTATTGGGCAGGTTTTGCATTGGCGTCTTCCACAGGGATATGATCACTGTGGTAAGGGGTTGGGGTTGGGAGTGGCATAGGCACGGACTAGAATGTTGGGTGGGCGACAGAACACAACTTTTGGAGGGGTTGCAACAATCTTGGGTTGGGATCTCTCTCATTTCAGGGTATGATGACAGATAATCAAAGCCCTAAAGAAGGATGTGATTTGATTGTCCCAGTCTCGGGTGGTATTGGGTGACAAGAGGGACATTCCTTTCTGACAGGGTATTGTGGTTGGGTAAGAATGGTGGTGTGTGAGGATATGGCACAGGAAATCTGTTAGTGGACTAGGTCAGAAGAGGGTAATGTCTGTATGTCAAGGCTTTTGTGAGGCCTCTGCAAAATTGGGCAAGAGTCAGTACCACACAGTATATCTCAAGTGCTGCCTAAACCGGAGAATCCCCATGGCCTAACCATTAAAATCATCTCTGAATCCCTCCTTTGATAATGACCACCTTTTCAGACTCCACCACTCCTTGCCCCTCACAAACCTAGTATTACAAAAACACATCTCCACTGCACAGGCATCCCAGAATCAACTTTGCTTTCTCCATAAGATATTACTGATATTCAGACACCACTACATACTTACCATCTTCCATCAGCTGGAGGAGCATTCCACAAGTTTCCAGCCTGCTGACATCCTACAGCTGCCTTGGTGCACCAGTAGCCAACACCTACCCTACCCAAAGCATTCCTCCTTTTGAACCCCATCTGCTACATTCCTCAAAACTCCCATCAACACTCCACAATACCCAAAACCTAAACAACCCCAGTACACTTGCTAACCTCCTTGCCAAAAACCTCAACCCCCCCCCCCCCCAGAAGTTTGTCCTATTCCAAAGATCTTACCTTCAGAGCCACACCCAAATTTTTCCATGCTGGACTAGTCAAAGTCCTCCTCTTTTTCTGCCAATCCCTACAGTGGGAAACATTACTCTGCCACCAATTCCTCCAACCGAAGCAAACCACCTGCAACACTGAACCCTGCCTCACCCAGTTCATGCAACCATCATACCGCGACCCTCCCTCACTCCCCCCCTAACGACCCTCTGGTCACATTCCAGAAATTCCTCACATCCAATTCGGCATCACCGCCCTTACCCAAGTTCCTTCCTAAGAACACCAACCTTTCGGCAGAAGAAAGGACGGCCTTACACGACCTCAAAACAGATCCCAACCTAATCATCCTCCCTGTAGACAAGGGTTCCACCACTGTCGTAATGAATCACAGTATTACGTGACAGAAGGTCTATGTCAATTGTATGATTCCTCCCACCTACAAGTTGTGTCAGGATGACACCATCCCAAAAGTCCAAAATGACCTACAATCCATGCAAAAAATCTTATGGCCCTTCCTAGAACCTCTCCCCCGAATCCGTGTCCCTCACCTCGACAACACCCCGCACACCTACCTTTTACGTGCTCCAAAGAATCCATAAACCTAACAATCCTGTATGCCCAATTGTGGCAGGTTACTATGCTTCCACAGAAAGAATTTCAGCCCTTGTCAACCAGCCCCCCAACAAATTGTTCAAAACCTAGCCTCCCACATCCCAGATACCAACCACTTTCTTCTTACACTCTCCATAATCCCCACCCTGGCTCAAAGACAAATCAGGGTGTTGGGTGTGCCTTTGTACTTGGCAACGACTCATTTAAATATCATCTCCCTGAGAGGAGTTCCATTTTTACAGCCGAGCTGTATGCATTATATCAAGCTACCCAATATGTCCGGCGAAACTCGCTCAATAAGAGTCATTTGCTCAGACTCTCAGAGTACTCTTTTGAGCCTTCGCACGCTATAGCCTGTCCATCCCCCTGTATAAAGCATTCGCAATTGCCTTACCTCTCTTTTAGCAATTGGAACTACTGTGACGTTTCTGTGGGTCCCTGTCCATGTGGGAGTGTTGGGGAATGAGTCTGCGGATACGGCTGCCAAGGAAGCAGTTCCCCTTCCTCGGCTATCTACCTTTTCTACTAGCGCTGATGACCTTCTCGCTGGCAACTCCCGGTGCCGGCGTATGATCTCCCGTTGGTTTTTACATTGGTCATCCCTGTCAGGGAACAAGTTGCGGGCCATTAAACCTGTGCCTGATCTTTGGTCAACGTCATCTTGACCCTGTCGTCGAGAGGAGATTGTCCTGGCCCGGCTTCGTATTGGCCACTGCGTTATAGCCACCAGTATTTACTTCGTGGTGATCCTGCTCCCTTATGTGAGCACTGTGATGAACCTTTTACTGTGTACCACCTTTTAGTGCAATGTCCATTTTTTAATCGTCTCCGTCATTATCTATGTTTACCATTTGAAATGTCTGATATTTTAGCTGGTGATCTGCATTCTGCTGACAAGAGTTTTACTATTTATATATTGTGCAAATATGGCAAACGCCATTTAAGTTCTAACCCCGGTTCGATTTTACTATGGGCAGTGTTGGGCGCTAATGACCTCAGCAGTTGTGTGCCCTAAAACCAATCCCACCCCTTTATCTCCTGGATCCTTACTTGTCACTGTTGATGCCACTTCGCTGTACACCAACATCCCACATGCCCACGGTCTTGCTGCTCTCAAACACTACCTTTCTTAGCATCCTTCAGACTCCTGAGTCCGATATCTCATTCCTTATAACCCTTACCAATTACATCCTCACAATAACTTTTCCTATGAAGAAAAGTATATAATCAAATCCACGACACGACTGTGGGCATCCATATAGCCTCCTCATATGCCAACCTTTTTATGGGCTATCTAGAGGAAATCTTCGTAGCCTTCCAAAACGCCAAACTACTGGTCTGGATGAGGTTCGTTGATGATATTGTCACAATTTGGACTCGAAGCCAGGACACCTTATCCTTGTTCCTTCAAAACCTCAACTCCTTCTCTCCCATCAGTTTCTGAACTGCTCAACCTGGTTTGTCACCTTCCTGGATTTTAACCTCCACCTCACTGACTGCTCTATCCGCACCTCTGTCCACTTTAAACCTGCTAACTACCTGCACTTCGACAGCTGCCATCCATTATATGTCAAAAAATCCTTCCGTACAGTCTTGCCACATGTGGACGGCGAATTTTCGGTGATTAGAAGTCCCTTGCCCAATATGCAGAAGACCCCAAAAAGGCCTCCACAGTCAGGCATTATCTTACACACACCACCAATCAACCCTCCATCCCCAATAACCAGCCACAAAGGAGAGTCCCTCTTTCACCCATACTGGAACAATTAAATCACATCCTTCTTCAGGACTTCGTAATCATGCCCTAAAATGAGAGATATCCTACTCAAGATCCTTCCAACCCCTCCTAAAGTGGTGGTCCATCACCACCCACACTCCATAACCTCCTAGTCCATCCCTAAGTCACTCTCAACCTCAACCCCTTACCAAGTGATCATATCCCTGTGGAAGACCCCGATGCAAAACTTACTCAATCCACCCACTCACCACTTCCTAGCCAGTCCTCTCACAGGACTGTCCTAACCCATCAGAGGTTAAATGTATCACAGAAAAAAGATAAATAACTTATTTCTCCCATCTAAATCCCCACCCCCTGGATGTGTCACAAACACAGTATCAATGGAGTTTTCACAGACATCAATAAAAATACTTATCTAAATATTTGTGCTTGACAGTGAGAATAAATACTGAAAACACCTAGTGTGAAACATGGAAAAATATGCAACTGGTACAGTATTACATTATTTAAATAATAAATAAAAAAAACACACTACAAGCTTTTCAAAAACATCAATTGTAGTTAATATTCAATTAATGATGGAAATTCTCCACATAGATGATAAATTTTCCTTTAAAAGAGATAGATTGGCTGACCAGTACTTACCTTTGTGCTGTAGTGCTGATAGTCACACAGGGAAAGGAAAAAAAAATGACAAAAAAGGAAAGAACAAGCTTTCGGAACTGGGTTCCTTCAACAGGTGGGAGACAAGGAACCCTGTTCCAAAAGATTGTTCTTCCCCTTTTTTTGTCATTTTTTTCTTTCCCTGTATCGGCGGTGCAGCACAAAGGAAAGTCCGGGCCAGCCAATCTCTCTTTTGAAGTACAATTGTAGTGAATCATTGATATGCATCGCATTTTCACAGGATGTATATGCACTGTGAGATTTGGTAAAAACCGAGGAATTTTTTCATCTGGGAGAAATCTGGAAAATACCTGGGGAATTTTTTTAGAATTCCAGGAATTTTTCTTTGTGTAAGTAATAGATTATTTATATAAAAAAATAGATGAGGTTTACTTACCAGGCGAAGGAGCACAGGTACATGACAGAAACACAAGCACAATAAAACACATGCAAAAATGCTAAGCTTTCGCAACTATTTGTTGCTTCTTCAGACAAAGAGCAGGAAAGGAGAGGGGAAAGGAAAGGATGTGGGTTTAAAGGAATGTGTAAGGAGTCATTCCAATCCCAGCAGAGGAAAGATTTACCTTGGAGAAAGAAGGATAGGTGCGCGCGCGCGCACACACACACACACACACACACACACACACACACACACACACACACACACACACACACACACACACCAAGGCAGACATATGCAAAATGCCTCTCTTGGTGTGTGTGTGTGTGTGTGTGTGTGTGTGTGTGTGTGTGTGTGTGTGTGTGTGTGTGCGCGCGCATGCTTGTTTACCTACCATTTTTTCTCCAAGGTAAGTCTTTCCTCTGCTGGGATTGGAATGACTCCTTACCCATTCCTTTAAACCCACATCCTTTCCTTTCCCCTCTCCTTTCCTGCTCTTTGTCTGAAGAAGCAACAAATAGTTGCGAAAGCTTAGCATTTGTGTGTGTGTGTGTGTGTGTGTGTGTGTGTGTGTGTGTGTGTGTGTGCGCATGCTTGTTTACCTACCATTTTTTCTCCAAGGTAAGTCTTTCCTCTGCTGGGATTGGAATGACTCCTTACCCATTCCTTTAAACCCACATCCTTTCCGTTCCCCTCTCCTTTCCTGCTCTTTGTCTGAAGAAGCAACAAATAGTTGCGAAAGCTTAGCATTTGTGTGTGTGTGTGTGTGTGTGTGTGTGTGTGTGTGTGTGTGTGTGTGTATTTTAATTTGTGTTTCTGTCACGTACCTGTGCTCCTTTGCCTGGTAAGTAAACCTCATCTGCTTTTTATATATAGTTTTCCTGCTAGGAACTTTTTCCTCTATAATCTTTGTCTGATCGATTATTTGTTTATTTTTGCAACTTTTGATGGCAATAACTTCACTTGAGCCCGATACAGCAGAATAATACTGCAGTAATGACTCATAAATGGGAGAATAACACAAAAATAAACCTTACTCACCAAGAAAATTAGCGATTTACAACAAGACACCTTGCGGATAGCATGCAGGGGTCTTTTTTTTTACTACCAGCTGTAGAGAACTAAGGTAAATACTGGCCAACTCCCTCTTTTGAAAACACTAAATATCTTAAGACTATGCTGTAATTAAATCGGATTGGAGTGCAAGCATTTAGAAATGTTCCTCAATGCGTTGCGTGAGTGGCTGTGCAATCTAAGTTACTTTACTGCAGAGTGCACAGCTGCTCCCCATCTGAGGTTTAAGTCCTCCCTGTGTGTGTGTGTGTGTGTGTGTGTGTGTGTGTGTGTGTGTGTGTGAGATTTGTCCTCAGCATTGGTTAGTGTAAGTAGTTTGTAAGTCTAGGAATTGACGACCACTACAATTTGGTCCCATAGGTTTACCAACGTTTGAAGATTTTTGTTTTCTCTGCAGGAAAAGGACTAGCGGCCCTGACGTTTGACAAGGAGTATCAGCGCAAGAGGCGCGAGGCGATGCAGCAGCGGGCACCCAACGTGCAGACGGGGCTGGCGCAGAGCGGAAAGGGCCTCGTCATGGTACGCCCGGATGTGTCTTACTTACATCGTGTTATCTGTAGACATTATAAGCTGGTTTATTTTGTGCAGTTTGTGCTAAGATTGGGGTAATTTTTGTTAATCTATACAAATTATATAACAGTCCTTCTGTCCTGTTTGTCTGTCATCTATAAACTCAAAAACTGTTGAACGGACCCCCCCAGGGGGCCCACAGCTCTTTTGTGGGTACGTGTGAGGCGCGCACGGGTCCCCGAGCCATTGCAGCCTTTTTTCCTGCTTTCCCCAGGCTGCATTACCCCTCCTAGTTCCCCCTCCTTCCCATCCCAATTCCTCCTTCCCACCCTCTCCAACCCCGTCTCTCGGTGGTACTCTGGATGACGGCTTGGCTATCCCATGGTACCGATTGTCCTGCACTTTGGTTTTGTCTGCTGTGTACACCGGTTTTTGGCCCAGTTTGGCCCCCCTCGGGGTTTGACCTTCCATACCAAAATTGTCCGATAATGTGTGAGCCAATTGGGGAAGAACTCCCGACCTAGCCCCTACAGCGCGGGTCCTATCCTTTCCTTTCCACTTCCTTTCCTCGCTGTAGCCCCCATCCCCCGCTAGGTCCCCAGCACGTGTAGCCAGTCCGTGTGGGGGGGCTGTTATGTACCCTTTGGCTGAGCCCCCTGACACCACAGGGATCACACTACTGGTGTCTGAGCTCCGACCTCTCCATGCAAGCCAAGGAGTTGATGCCTGTCCTCGGGGGTATCAGAACTCCCGGCAATGGCCATCGTGCCAGGTGGCCTTTGCTGAGGCTGGGTGGCGCCCATGGAGAGAGCCCCGGTTTCGGAGTGGGTGACACCAGGGCGGACGTCTAGCACTATGAAAAGAGTTAGACTCCAAAATGGTCGTGCATCGGCCGTCTCTCAAGACAGGAAGAGATCGTTTAATGCTGTTACTGCGGATAAGAGGATGTTTCCCTCCCTTGCTACCCCTTGGGAGGAAGGCCAGGCTCGCCGGTTAGGAGCAAAACCCTTTCCTCGCTATCTCGTTTGCTCAAGGACTGATGGAGGGACTTTCACTTCCACCAAACCTCTGTTCTTTGTCGAGACCATAGAGGACAAGTTTGGTGAAGTGGAATCTATGGGTAAGCTTAGATCTGGTTCATTACTCATTAAAACAGTCTCGGAAGCCCAGTCTGAAGCTTTCCTCGCCTGCAACACCCTTGGCGACATTCCGGTCACAATTGTCCCGCACAAATCCTTGAATATGGTACAGGGTGTGATATTCCACCGGGACCTCCTCCTTCAAACTGATGAGGAGCTTAGGGCATATCTCGAGCGGCGTGGTGTACATTTTGTTCGCCGCGTTCAGAGGGGACCTAAAGATAACCGCGTCGATACTGGGGCCTTTATCTTGGCCTTCGAGGGGGACACACTCCCAGAGAAGGTCAAGATCATGATATATCGATGTGAAGTGAAGCCCTACATTCCACCTCCCATGCGGTGTTTTCGATGTATGAGGTTTGGTCATATGTCCTCTCGCTGTACAGCAGTCCCAGTATGCGGTGATTGTGGACGCCCACTACATGAGGGGAGCCCCTGTGTTCCTCCGCCGGTGTGCGTCAACTGTCAACAACACCACTCTTCACGGTCGCCAGATTGCCCTATGTTCAAAAAAGAAAAGAAGATACAAGAGTACAAATCCCTGGAGCGTTTGACGTACCCTGAGGCCCGCAGCAAATATGAACGTCTGCATCCCGTACAAATGGCGACGACCTTCGCTACGACGTTATCGTCTAGCCTTTCACCCTCCCCTTCCCACTCCCATCTCCCCCCTACACCCCGTCCACACCCCTCCCTCCCATCTCCCTCTCCTGTAGCTCCTGTAGCCCTCCCTTTGTGTCCCACCCCTTCCCAGCCGGAGAAGTGCACCCCCTTCTCCGTCGCCTGCCGGTGACAGTGCCCTATCTCAGGGCCTTCCGTCCCGGCGTTCCCCAGATCGGAGATCTTCGACCTCCAGCCGGCCATCGGACTCCCAGTCAGTGAGTTCAAAGGTCGCCCGATCCTCGTCAGTACCAGACCTAACTGACAAAAGTCCTCTCTCTGGGGTGGGTCCTGCCCGTCCCACACGAGAGAAGGAGAAGGAGAAAGAGAAAGAGAAGGGGAAGGAGAAGAAGAAACCAAAGTTACAAGATAAAGCCCCTCCGGTACCACCGGAGGTGCCGACTGTGCTTTCGCAACTCACTCGTCCCATTGAGCCCGAGGCTGATCAGCTATTTATGGATGTTGTCCCTTCTTCTTTGGTGACGGACGCTGACAAAGCAGCGTGACAGACGTTATGCCATTCGCTTCCCGCCTAGATCCTCGTGATGTGATCATCCAATGGAACTGTAATGGTTACTACCGTCACCTCTTGGAGATTAAACAGCTAATCTCTCTCTCTTCTGCGGCCTGTGTCGTCCTGCAGGAATCGAGGTTTATGGATGCACATTCACCGACCCTCCGTGGGTTCCGTGCTTTTTGTCGGAACCGGGTTGGTCCCCTCCAGGCGTCTGGTGGGGTTTGTACTTTGGTCCGGACAGATATTGTCAGTACCTGGATTCCTCTCCAAACTCCATTGGAAGTGGTTGCTGTCCGGGTTCGCTTGGACACTCCGTTGACCATTTGCAACCTCTACCTTCCACCTGACAGGCCACCTACTCTCACGTCCCTAGTGGCCCTCCTTCAGCAACTCCCCCCTCCTTACCTCATCCTTGGGGACTTCAATGCCCACCATCCTTTGTGGGGCAGTGCTTATACATCTAGCCGGGGCCGCCTCATAGACCAGTTTCTTGCTGACCACAATCTGAGCCTTCTCAACGATGGTTCCCCAACTCATTTTAGTGCCGCTCACGGCACCTTTTCTGCCATAGACCTCTCTCTCACTTCTCCTTCTCTCCTTCCTTTATTTCACTGGTCGGCTTATGACGACCTCTGCGATAGCGACCACTTTCCGTTGATCCTTTCACTTCCCTCACGCCTACCAGGAGCCAGGGTACCCCGCTGGGTATTCCGTCGTGCTAATTGGCCGCTATATACATCCCAGGTTGTGTTCCCATCTTCCCCCTCAGGCTGTATAGATGATATTATAAGCCAAATGACCAACATGATCACCCAAGCTGCCAACGCCGCTGTTCCCCGGTCGACAGGCCCTCCTTCTCGCCGGCCTGTCCCTTGGTGGAATGCAACTGTTGCCGCAGCCATTCGCGAGCGCCGAAGGGCCTTGCAACATCTTAAGCGCCACCCATCGCTCGCTGGTCTAATAAATTTCAAACGTCTGCGTGCCAGAGCTCGTTACTTAATCAAACAAAGTAAGCGGACATGCTGGGAGCATTTTGTCTCCTCGTTGGGTTCTTCTGTCCCTTTGACAAGAGTGTGGGCTATGCTCCGATCTATCCAAGGTAGCTGGCGGCCGTCTTCCGTCCCTGGTCTTGCCCTGCCTGATGGGGTCTGCACGGAGCCATCTGTTGTTGCAGAACATCTTGCAACTCACTTCGCCAATGTCTCGGCGACAACTTCATATCCGGCGACCTTTCTCCTTCAGAAACACCAGGCCGAAACCTTCAAATTAGGCTTTACTTCTCACCAGGTGGAACCATATAACGAACCTTTT
Source organism: Locusta migratoria (assembly GCA_026315105.1). Classification (NCBI taxonomy): domain Eukaryota; kingdom Metazoa; phylum Arthropoda; class Insecta; order Orthoptera; family Acrididae; genus Locusta; species Locusta migratoria. The sequence continues at coordinate 55,446,848 of CM048754.1, read as the reverse complement.
ACTGACTGGGAGCTGTCGCTGGCCCTCTCCTCTTCTCGTGATTCAGCACCTGGCCTTGATGATATCCATAATCAATTGCTGAAACACCTTAACCCCTCACAACGACAATTTCTCCTAAAAGTTTTTAACCGTATTTGGCTTCAAGGGGTGTTCCCCTCCCAGTGGAGGGAGAGTATTGTGGTCCCTGCCCTCAAGCCTGGCAAGGACCCGTCGGCGCTGGACAGTTATCGACCAATAAGCCTGACAAGTGTCCCCTGTAAACTACTTGAGCGGATGGTAGCCCGCAGATTATGCTGGGTTCTTGAATCCCGGGGACTTCTCTCACCTTACCAGTGTGGGTTCCGGGAGGGACGATCCCCTATTGACCATTTACTTCGACTGGAGACTGCGATCAGACAGGCCTTCTCTAAAAGACATCATCTGGTAGCAGTATTCTTCGATCTGCATAAGGCGTACGACACTGCTTGGCGTCATCATATTTTACGTTCTCTTCATGACTGGGGCCTCAGAGGCTCCTTACCAATTTTTATCCGTCAGTTTTTATCCCACCGCCTGTTCCGTGTCAGAGTTGGCTCTTCCTTTAGCTCCCCTCGGATACAGGAGAACGGTGTCCCCCAGGGCTCAGTGTTGAGTGTTACACTTTTTCTAATCGCCATCAATGGGTTGGTGAGCTCTGTTGGGTCACTGGTAACCCCGGCATTGTATGTCGACGACTTTTGCATATGGTACAGCTCCTACTCATTAGCCTCTACTGACGTCAGCTCCAGAGCGCCATTCGGCGGGCTTCAGTGTGGGCTACGTCCCATGGTTTCCAGTTTTCCTCATCAAAAACGAGGGTGGTGCACTTTTGTCGTCGTACTACAGTTCACCCTGATCCAGAACTGTTCTTGGGTAATCAGCGACTGGAAGTTGTAGCACAGCATCGTTTCCTGGGTCTTCTCTTTGACAAAAAATTGACTTGGGTGCCCCATATTCACCACCTAAAGATTAGTTGTATGAGGAAACTCAATGCCCTACGTTTCCTTGCTCATTCATCTTGGGGTGCAGACCGAACAACTATCCTCCGTATCTATCGGGCTCTAATCTTGTCCCGATTGGACTATGGGTGTCAAGTTTATGGCTCGGCAGCTCCTTCTGCCCTGAAATTATTAGACCCGGTTCACCATTATGGTGTCCGCTTGGCTACAGGTGCATTCCCGACTAGCCCGGTCGACAGTCTCCTTGTTGAGGCGGGAATCTGCCCTCTTCAGGTCAGGCGGCATCAGCTTCTGGCGTCTTATGCCATCGCCATCCGGCAATATCCTGCTCATCCCGCTTACCAGGTTCTTTTTGCATATGAAGGGCTTCGACCCCCTGATACCCGGCCGCGGGCGGGCCTTCCCGTCGGACTGCGGCTTGCCTCTCTTTGCCGGGATTTCCATTTCCCTTCGCTAGATTGCGCCCCCCATTTTACTGCACGCACACCTCCGTGGATGGTGCCGCGACCACTAATTCGGACGGATCTCTTCCAGGGCCCAAAAGCTTTAATTTCCCCCATGGTCTTTCGGCGTTTGGTGCGCCCAGTACTAGAAGAGTTTCAGGGAGCCTCTATCTTCTACACTGATGGCTCGAAAACAGCGGGCCACTCCGGATATGCTTTTACGTCTCCTGTTGGGGCGGAATGCCATTCTCTGCCAGAGGCATGCAGTGTGTTTACGGCAGAGCTGATGGCGATTTATAGAACCCTCTGTTTTATTAAACGTTCTGCCGTGGAACGTGGTTTAATCTGTGCTGACTCCATGAGCAGTCTGCAGGCCATTGATCGTTGTTTCCCCTCCCATCCTTTAGTTATTTCCATCCATGAACTCCTTGCTGACCTTCATCGTGCTGCCTGCTCAGTTACCTTTCTCTGGGTGCCAAGCCATGTTGGTATTACAGGGAATGAAGTAGCTGACCAGTTGGCTAGATCGGCAATTACTCGCTGCCCGTCTCCCTTTCAAATTCCGGGTGCAGATCTGCGGGTGCAGATCAGATCTTTGCTTCACTCCTCATGGGATAGCAGTTGGAAAGCTACTGCCCCTTCCAATAAACTCCGCACCATCAAGGATACGACTGCAGCTTGGAGTTCATCTTTACGCCCTTCCCGGAGAGAATCAATTGTCCTCTGTCGCCTCCGTCTTGGACACTGCAGGCTGACCCATGGATTTCTTTTACGAAATGACAATCCACCACATTGTGATTGTGGAGCCATACAATCCGTGTCTCATATTCTGACTGAATGTCCTCTCCATTCCACACTCCGTGGTGACTATGGCCTACCGCCTGCATTGCCTTCAGTTTTGGCGGATGACCCACGGATGGTTGATCGCGTCCTTGCCTTCCTCCGTGAAAGTAGATTTTATTGTCAGCTCTAGGACTCGCTTGTTCGGGGTGAGTGGGTTTGTGATTCTTGGCTGATTGTGGGGTTTAGAGCCTTATCCCCATCAGCCCCCCCCCCCCACTCTTTTACATTTTAATGTAGTTTTATTTCTCCCTGCTCTGGAGCTATGATACGTTGACCACTGTGCCATTAGTACCTTGTAGTTAAGGCTGGAGGTTGCTTCCAGAGCTGTGGGTTCGGACACTGTAGCATTTGCTGCCCTGGGTTGGTCTTAGTCTTGTTGACGAGTCGATTTTACTTCCTAGTGTAATGGTCTTTTGGCTTTCACCTATTTTTTGTCGAGTTCCATGGCGTATTCAATTTGAGGTTGAAGGGACTGATGACCTCGTTGTTTGGTCCCTCATGTCCACCACCACCCACCCACCACTGTTGAACGGATTTTCATACAGCTTTCACTAATGGTCAGTGTGATTCATGACAAGGTTTCAGCAGTGTGTGTGTGACAGTGAGGGAGTGTAGCGAGCAGAACTCTGTGAAACAGAGACGTAGAGGGGCCCTCTAAATTTCTTCAACAGTGCTCCTTGAAAATAACATCACCTTCCCTCCAGTGACTCCCATTGGACTTCCCAAAGCATTTAAGTAACACTTGCACTTCGATCAAACTTATTGGTAACAAACCTAGAATTGCTTCTATATCTTCCTTTAAACTGATCTGGTAGTAGTTCCAAACACTAAAGCAATACTCAAGCCAGGATAATACAAGTGTTTTATATGCGTTCTCTTTTACAGAAACAAATATTGCCAAAATTCTCCCAATAAACCAAAGTCGACAACAACTGTGCTTATATGCTCGTTCCACTTGATATTGCTGTGCAGTGCTACGCCTGTCCGACTGTCGAGCAGTACACTAATAATGCTGTACTTGATCATTATGGGTTTTTTCTCCTGCTCATCTGCATCCCTTACATTTTTCTACATCTAGCACTAGTTGCCATTCCTCACACCACCCAGAAATGTTGTCAAAGTCATCCTGCATCCTACTAAAGTCATTCAATGACGACACCCTCCTGTACACCACAGCATCATCAACGAACAGCCGTGGATAGCTACTCGCTCAATCTGTGAGATCATTTATACTAATAATATAGTAAGGACAGTTTAAAACTCACCGCAAAGACGTGGCGACGAGCTGCGACATGCACATACAAAAGACACACACATACACCACTTTCAGCTATCGGCCATGGCCTTCTTCAGAAAAGAGAGCACTCACGCAATCACAGAGGCACACAACACAGTCATACAACCATCACCTCCGGCTGCTGCACTTCAAATCACGCTCTGCGGCAAGTAAATCGGTGACTGGAAGGGAGGGGAGAGGGGATAGGAAGGTTATTTATGGAAGGTTACGTCACGGTGGTGGGGATGGGTTAGATGGGAATAACGAGATGCAGCTTAGGAATGGAGTGGGGAGGCGAGTGAGGGGAAAAAAATAAAATACATATACAAAATGTGTGCACACTGCAAGTACACAAGACCGCGTACACACACACACACACACACACACACACACACACACACACACACACACACTCAAAATAGGAGAGGTTTAGGATAGAGGTAGGAACTGTAAGGTATGGAAAACAGGGAAGTTATCGTAGGTTGAGGCCTGGATGATTTCAGGATTGGAGAATGTACTGTAGGGATAACTCCCATCTGTGTAGTTCAGAAAAGCTGGTGGTGGATGGGAGGATCCAGATGGCCCGGGTTGTGAAGCAGCCATTGAAATCAAGCATGTGCTCCACTGCATGCTGTGCCACAGGGTGGTCCACCTTGTTTTTGGTCACAGTTTGGCGGTGGCCATTCATCCTAATGGACAGCTGGTTAGTGGTCATGCCAATATAGAAAGCTGCACAGTGATTGCAGAACAGTTGGTAAATTACATGGCTGTTTTCACAGATGTCCCGGCCTCTGATAGGGTAGGATAACCCTGTGACAGCACTGGAATAGGAAGTGCTGGGTGGGTGGATTGGACAGGTCTTGCAGCGGGGTCTTCCACAAGGATATGATCCCCGTGGCAGTGAGCTGGGTTTTGCGGTGGCATAAGGATGAACTAGGATGTTGTGGAGGTTGAGAGGGCGCCGGAACACCACTTTAGGAGGGATGGGAAGGCTCTTGGGCAGGATGTCTCTCATTTCTGGGCACAAGGATAGAAAATCAAAACTTTGGTGAAGGATGTAATTTAGTTGTTAGTCCAGGGTAGTACTGGGTGACAAGGGGAGCGCTCTTTATCATTTATACTGATAGAAAAAAATAGTGGTTCTATCACACTTCGCTGTGGCACTACTGTTGATACCTTAGTCTCTGATGAACACTATCAAGGACGAAGTACTGGGTTCTATTAATTAAGTAGTCTTCAAGCCATTCTTATATTTGGGTACCTATTACATAAGCTCGTATCTCTGTAGTGTGGTACCATGTGCAATGACTTTCGAAAATCAAGAAATATGCAGTTTCTGTTGCCCTTCATCCGTAGTACGCGAGATGTCATTACAGAAAAGGGCGAGCTACGTTTTGCATGGTTGATGCTTCCTAAAACCACGCTAATGCATGAACAGAAGCTTTTCTGTCTCGAGGTAATTTACTGTATTAGATCTGAAAATATTTTCAAGAACTCTACAGCAAACTGACATTAACAATATAGGGCTGTAATTTCGTTTGTCCATTCTTTTGCCTTTCTTATTCAAAGCAGTTACCTGTGGCTTTTTCCAATCACTTGGAACTTTGCACTGGATCAAAGTTTCCTGGTAAATGCAAGCTAAGTAAGGGGGCAGAGCCACTGAGTACTCATTGTAAAACCGGATTGGTACCCCATCTAGGCCTGGCGACTTGTTTGTTTTCATCTCTCTCTGACGATTTTCTGCACCAGCTATGTCTGTTACTATGTCCTCCATTTGGGAGTTAGTGCGGCCATGAAATGAAGGTATGTTTGCGTGGTCCTCCTGCCTAAATGATATGTTAAATTTAGAACTTCTGCCTTCGTTTTGCTTTCTTCTATCACCACCCCAGAATGATCAATGAGTGGATAGAGACCTTTGCTCCGCTTGCCGATTTTACATAGGACCAGAATTTTTTGAGTTGTCGACAAGATCTTTTTTCTAAGAAATGACTGTGGTAGTTACTTTATGCTTCGCACATTGCTCTTTTTCTAGATGTGCTAATCTCTTCTAATGTATGTCTGATTTGATTTGCTTGGCATTTTTTGAACCGAGAGTGTCACTCCTTTGATTTCTTTTCTTTTTCCAAAGATAACTATTAAAGATATAAATCTGAAGGAGAGACATTGAGTTAAAATTTGTGCCACAGCCGGGATTCTAACCGAGGACCTCATGCTTACTATTAAACCACAGTGGGTCTTTTTCATCCTCAATCCACTTTGTCTGCACATATTCCTTCACCATTTTATTTCCAGTGCATTTAAAGTTTGCCCATATTTCCTCTACGTCCACCATACCGAAACTAAACAACCTACATCAAGAATCTGTCACCCATAGAGCAGGAACAGCATTATTTATTTGTTTCATGGTGCTCACAAGATTATTCCCCTGATTGTTTGTCAATGAGTTTTGAAAGATCATGCACCTATTCTGTTCTACACGAAATAAATAATTAATGCTGTTCCTGCTCTACAGCTTAGGTTGTTATTGTGCCCTTGTCTAGTGAGTAAATTAATTATCTTTGTAAATACTACATTTCAATTGTCAATTGTTTGGTATATCACTGTCACAATTGCACCTTTCACATAGCTTGTAAAAACTGGTAAAAACACACACACACACACACACACACACACACACACACACACACACACACACACACTTAGTTTGGATTATAAATGAAATATCAATTACACTGCCAAAAATGTTGCACTTATATGGCAGAACAGATTTCAAAACTGACACAAATGTACTAGGAATCACTAATGCAATCCTATTGGCTGTCCGAACACGACTCCTGATTGTCTGCCTTCACCTCCCATCATTCATTGCACCATTGTCAACATCTACATGTCAAGTGCCAGTCGTATGAGCATAAACTGCCATTAAACCCAAATTTCTCTATAAAAATAACTGCACAGTAAGGTTCATGATGATATAACTTTTATGCCTACTTAATATTTTTTGACCACTTTATACACACACACACACACACACACACACACACACACACACACACAGACACACAGACAGAACTTAGGTATTTATTATTGACAACTGCCATTTTGGTGTACACATTTGATAAAATTTATCAAAAATTTATAACATAAATATTCAAATGGTATAATTCTGCTATGCTTAAGTAGTTATCTAGTAGTTTGGTAAATCAGTTTCATATTTCACCCAGGATTTAAAAAAGCATCTGTTTTTCCAGGGTGTAGTTGACGGAGTGACTGGTGTGTTTACCAAACCCATCTCAGGAGCCAGGGAGGAAGGCGTGGAGGGTTTCTTCAAGGGCGTCGGAAAGGGAATGGTTGGGCTGGTGACGAGGCCCACAGCCGGTGTCATCGACTTCGCCAGCGGCTCGCTAGACGCAGTCAAGCGGTAAGTTGACACACTACCATTTTGGGCCACTGCTAAGTTTAAAGGCATTTCTTAATACAGGTGTAGAACACCATTTTGAAAGGTATTTATTACCAGTTGGCTTTTATTTTAGGATCTTAAGTGTACATTTGTTCAATAGTTTTTCTACCATGTTGACAAAACTAGCGGCTGTTATTGGCAAGTATTTGCCCTTCATTAATGGTGGTGGACCAGAGTCGAGTACACTGCTGGAGATGATTTGTATGTGTTAAGGCCTTTACCTTATCATCACCATCTTGTCCGTATTTGCAGTGATTGTTTGCACAGCATGGGAATCCAGGATCTGTTTATCTAGACGCTGTCTGCTTTCATGTTAAACTATATTTGTGTCTATGAATTTCAATAGATTTACCAAAAAAATGTTTTAGCTGAAACTTCCTGGCATATTAAAATTGTGCCAGAACCGGGATTTGAACCTGGGACCTCGCCTTTGTAGGCGAGCACTCTATCGACTGAGCTATCCCGGCACGCTTCCCAGTCCGTCCTCACGACTTCACTACCGCAAGTACCTCACCGTTGTTAGAATGGACTATGAAGAAACCCAGAGTAGCTCAGTCGGTAGAGCACAAAGGTCCCAGGTTTGAACCCTGGTTTCTGTTCACACAGTTTTAATCTGCAAGAAAGTTTCATATCAGTGCACACTCCACTGTAAAGTGGAAATATAATTCAAGTGTTGTAGCTCTTCTACACAGTTACATTCAGAATGTGTCATCAGCTTTTATTTTATTGCCACTCTCCACCCTAGCAATTTTTCACACTGTATGTATGTGTGCCTCGCTTGCACAGTAGTAGAGTGCCAGACTACAAATCCAAAGTCGTGGGTTCGATCCCCGCCGGGTCCTAGGATTTTTATCTGTCACTTTCCACTTTTTTCACCTCTGGCAGTATTACTCACATGAAAAATACCGAGTAGCACCGTGGTTCAGATACCCTGCTAAACTGTAGGTCCCCCATAACTGGCTGGGTAAGTCAGTTCGAAGGTCGAAGGAAGGCAACGGTATACCACCTCCAAACAGGACCGTGCCTAGTAAAGCACTGTGGTGTTCAAACCAATCTTCGGATTGTTGGCTGCTTTACCTTTTTATGTGATATAAGCCCATATTGCGAGTGAGTTCCTTTTGTTTTTTATTGATCCAAGACACTCTATGATGTTTGTAGTCAGTAGTCTTGTTGTCATTGTTGCATAATATACAGCTGATTCTGTCTGTCTCCTGAAGATATCTGGCAAAAGCTATACCTGAAGTTTCCTGTCAGAGTGTCAGTTCGATTTCTGTAGTCTGTTTCTTACCTTTGCTCATAACAATCACATCTAGGAAATATATCAGTCGGTAATGTTCTACCTCCACGGTAAACTTGATCTTGGCACGGAAACCAAAATGAAGATGTTCCTCGCCATAGCATCGAATGACTGAGGTTTTGTTTACGAGATGGCAAATCCAGTGCTTGCCTTTCGAAATATTCTACAAGCAAATTAGCAACCCCTGAACTAAGGTGATTAGTTAAATAGTGCCTTGCGGCTCTCTGTCGGAATTGCCGTTCCATATGAAGCTTCTTACTATAATAATAATATAATAATAATGACAGTTTACAACTAACTGCAAAGACATGGCGATGAACTGAGACAGGCACATACAAAAGACAGACACGTACAACACTTTCGGCTATCGGCCATGGCCTTCTTCAGAAAATAGAACTCACGCAGTCACACAGACACACAACACGATCATACAATCATCACAATGATGGTTGTGTCACTATGTTGTGTGATTGTGTGAATGTTCTATTTTCTGAAGAAGGCCATGGCCGATAGCTGAAAGTGTAGTACGTGTGTGTCTTTTGTATGCGCATGTCACAGCTCGTCGTCGCGTCTTTGCGGTGAGTTGTAAACTGTCCTTATTACTATATTCCAACCTGGACTTTTCTTTATTAGATAGTTCCTTATGATAAGATGCATCTGGCAATCTGTGGAAAAATAGAACCGAGATGATGTTTAGTTGCACTTAGGTAAACAAATAATTGACAAAGAGAGCATTCAGTTTAGTTTCATGAAGATCTCGGTGAAATGTCCTGTGCCGTTTTTGCAGGTGCAGACAGGCCGAGTGTTAAATGGTCAGTGAGACAAAAGTGCTTACAGTTGATTGTAATGGTACTCTATCATTGTGGATTTTTGATAATACCTACATATTATGCATGTCCACAAGATCTAGATCCACCAAAAGGGAATTAACCAAAGCCACACTCAGCTTTCAGTGTATCACTGGATTTGGTAGGTCACACGTCCTGGTGATATTCTACGGTCTTCACAATGGCCACGTTTCCATTGTCAGCCGGCAGAACCTGTATGCTGCTGTTGGCTTTAGGCTTCTTGACAGCTTGTAACTTGTGTTGACACACAGTGGTTTTGCTCAATACAGTATCCAGACTTTTTTTTTTCTCTGTGTATTTGCTTGACATTTTAGTAATGGTGGGTGAAGTGGCCACTTCAGTGTTAGTAACGATATCCTCCATAAGTATTGTACTCTGGATTACAGTGATATTCTCTACTATTTTAAGACACGCAGTTCCTCTGGATCAACAATTGGTTGCTTAAGTTGCCAACTATATGCCGTATGGGAGGAATAAGACTTGTTGATCTGATTTCAGAGTATGTTAAAGTTTAGCTGGTGCTCTGTGAAGAGTTAGGAGCTCATTCTGGGATCACCTTCAAGGGCTGCTGTCAGTCTTCTCCTTTTCATCGAAGTGTGTGACGCCACCGAGTTGAGAAAATAAGTTTATGTGAGAATGACTGGGTGGTCCACTAACAGCAGAATCGTTGAATATAAATGGTGCTGTTTGTTGAGACAAGTGAAGATATTGGCTGTAGCAGACCACACGTTGTTTCAGATTGACAACGTAACAAAATGAGATTACATCGAATTTCTCTTGTGTAGAAAATCTACCATGCCCATTAGTTCAGACATGTGAAAATGTGCCAGTAAACAAGGTAGTCAGATATAATAACTGGCCAAGGGCTTGACTCCAGTCTACTGACAACAATGGAGTACCAATCTTTGACAAACATAATTCTCAAAAAAAGTAACAAACCACACCAGCCCAACACACACACAATAGCAAGTCGCCACAAAATCCTTGGAGTTCAGAAACTTTTATCCGGTTTTGTCTTTTGTGTGGAAAAATATAATTGGTTATTATTTTGTGCTCCCATAATGCTATAAAAAATCTGTCATGGCATATAGTAATTTTCACAAAACTATGATGTTGACCTCTGTGTTATTCCAAAGAAGTTAAATATTTGATAACTGTTGTCACTAGGAATGAATAAAAAAGGTGCCTCAAGGTTGTACTCTTAATTTCTGAAACTACTTTTGACCTATAGGTAAACTTCAGTTAACCTACACATATGTAGAGAAATTATTTATGTTCACATTATTTGACGGTATGTTTACTCTTTTGTACAGTTTCTGCAGTATATAATAAATTTTAGTCAGTTTAGGTCCATGCTCGTGTTAACTGCAACTCGGTACTTGTAATTTTGCCTTCTAAAAGAAAGCACCTCGTGGGCATACTGTGACCTCATTATTTAATGTAATTGTTCGTCACAGCATCACTGACTACTTTCTTGTTTTACAATTGTTTGCTCGGCCATATACACAGCAAATCCTAGTCTTCTCCAAAATGCAGCAGGCGGAGATGACAGTTGTGTTGCGTGTGTTAGTTGTGCCTCTGTGATTGAACAAAAGACTGTGTGTGTCCTTTTCCTGATAAAGGCTGTAGCTGAAACCTATGTCGTGTTTGTACAAGTGTCTCTTTATGTACCCATCCCAGCTCGATGAATTACCAATTATCCTCACTAATACAGGCCGATCGATCCCAAGTGTAACTGCCTTTGCGGCCTGTGACTTGCACTCGGAAGTTCCCACTCAGAAATTGCTGTGATTTCGTGATGAATGTTTTAGTTCATCTAATGTGTGGGGATTTGATTTGTACAATTTCTCTTCTAATGCTCCCCAAAGGTAAAAATCACACGGTGTTAAATCGGGAGAATGACGGGCCAGATGTTGTTAGTGATAATTCGTTCACCTAACACTTTACAAATTTCCCGTAATAAGTTGGCTGTATGTGCTGTCGCAGTGTCTTGCTGAAATGTCTCAAAAGCATGTTCTCTCTGTTAATTGATCAAAAAAGGCCACAATATGTTTTCAACATACCTCCCACTGTTAATTGTTTCCTGAAAAAAAAATGTAGAGCCTATTATTCATTTGTTGCTAATAGCACACCACTCTCCTATTTTTTGACTGCGTGCAGACTGCTACGATTTAAGTTAGGCTTTTCCAAACTCCAGTAATGATTATTTTGTAAATTAACATATCGACTTATGTGCAACCACAATTTGTCCAAAAATTAAGTTCGGGTCAATTTCTCTGCCGAGCACCTTATTCAGAATCTGTTCACAAAACCACAACCTTTTTGCAGGCTCAGTCAGTTTAAGTTCTTGTACTGTGAATGTTTTATACAGTTGTAACTTCTGTAGCTTCGTAGCCATCTGAGCAGAGCCATAGGAAATTCCAGTCTGCTGAGAAAGGCATCAAACTGATTTTCTAGGATACCTTTCTAGAGCTTGTCCAACATTATCTAATGTTTATTCTGTGAAGACTGGACACGGTTGTTAACCTTTCCTGTGATGAAACTTTGCCATTTCACAATATTTAGCCACCAATCAACGAACCATTAGGAACGCGAACATCATACGAATCGTAGACGAATACTATTTGGCGAATAGAATAAGTAGTTTTCACCATTTCCCTATAAACACACTCACTTGACAAACACAGTACTGCGTTCGCTGAGGGCCCCTTGACACGCTACAACATGTCTGTGCAGACTAGTTTTGCAATGACCGTCTGCGCATTTTTCGTTGCATTTACACGTTCCGACAATTGGTACATCTTTGCTCAGTCTCGAGTTGTACTGTCCATGGTATAAAGGCTATGGGCAAACTAAGTAAATTTGCTTATAAAACAATACTGCTGTCCACAGCAATAATATTGGAAGAGAATAAAAAGAAAGAGGCCACAACGTAAAAAGTGAGTCAAGGATTGGCTATTAAACAGTATATCACTTTCACACATTAATGTTTGAAAAGAACCAAAATTCGAAAAAGATGACTGGTTCAATTATTTACGAATGGACAAGGAAACATTTTTTTATACTTTTAGAACATGTCGCACCACACGTAAAGAGACATGACAGTGTGATGAGAAAGTCAATTAGTGCTTATGAGACGCTTTTAGTGACATTGCGGTTTCTAGCTACAGGCAGATGTTATGCTGACCTTAAATTTTATTGTAACGTTAGCCTCCTCACTGTCACAACAATACTACACTGTACACTGGCTACAGCAACAATTGACTCTGCAATTCGTCTGAGATATCGTTTACATGCTCTGACTTGTCCGAGTGCCATCTGTGTGATTTCAAACCGTGCCAGACTTTGCACAGACCAGACACCGACCAGTAGCACAGACCACATCATCTGTCGATGAGCGATTTACACGCTCAGACATGTCTGCGCAAACGAGGTCTGTACACACAATTCTGCATACATATCGGAGCATGTAAAGGGGCCCTAAGAAATGTGTCAATTTCACGAGAGAGCAACACAAACAAAGGTCTTGCTGTGGAGCGGGGACAGAAGAAGAAGAAGGGGGAAAAAAAAGCAAGCCTCCCCACACCAGTGCGCACAGAAAAATCTGTGCCAGGCGGTTGCGCTGAAGATCTATCACCCCATATATCTGACACTTGTTACGTCCCTCACAAAATGTGGAGATTTTTACCGGTTTTTCCACTTTTCCAGCGCCACCGAAGTGGGAGACGAGGTGCTGAGGTTGCGGCCACCGCGCTACTTCCGGCCGGACGGCCTGCTGCGGCCGTATATCCGCGAGGAGGCGGAAGGCAACAAGCTGCTGCAGGTAAGACCCACTGGTGTTCCTCTCTCTCCTGTGTGTGTCTCACACTGCTGCTGAGGGAGAGCATAAGCTCCCCTCTCTGGTGCGGGAACTGGACAAAAGCCTGACAACTTAAATACACAAAGGAATTACACGAATAGGATTGAAAACAGAACACGTTAGAATTTCAGAAAAATTGAAAAATCTGTTAAAGAGAGAAAGCCTTACAGATTGAGCAAGAAATTAAAGGATCGGTCGATCCGTAGCACTCGTGCGAGAAGTTGTTCTGCTCGACATCGATCGATAGTGGCGCTCGATATCCTCGTGGCGTATATCGCGCCAAATTCTGTCAGTATTGTCGAGGCTTTCTCGCACTTTTGTTTGGCTTCTGTTTCAGGTTTGTAGGCCGACATTTCTCTCTCAATTTTTATTTTATCGCTATCGGCATTGTTGTGATGTGTGCAGTTTCTGGCCCCTGCAAGAACACCGGCATCTGTCCTCGCACTGCCTTTCTCTCATCCTCCTGTTTCTCACTCTCTTTCCATCACTCCTAACCTACTGCTCTGAAATTTCATCTTGCACACCTGCGTCCAGCTCGCTTGTGTCTACTTTGTAACCCACAATTTTTTTTATGCAAGTCCTGGAGCGAGAAGGTGTGCTCTATATATCACCTGTTTTCTCTTCCGGGCTTGTCACTGTGCCATATTATTATATATATATTATCCGAATTTGGCTACTCGTAAACAAACAAAGATCATCAGACACTGTCTAGGATCAGCACAAGACAAAAGGGACCTACTTGCTATCACAGGAATATATCACATTATGGTGTACCCGTGGAGGGGTCTATGCCAGAATGACTCGACAATTGGTCGAGATAGGAATTGCTGAAAATGAATGGCACTGACAGTTGGGACAGGTGGGGAAATTCCACGTGGCAGACTACACACTATACAGAAGTCGCCACCAAAACGGAAGTTCTCCCTGTGGAGAACAGCTACCACACCTGCTCGCTCAGGGAAGCTATCGAACTACGCGGACACGAATGTAGCTTCGACGAGAAAAATAGGTTCCCATCGAAGTGAACAAATGCCAGATTCCCGTTTAGTTAATGACTATTGCAGGTAGCGAGGGGTGAACCGCAGCGGTAATGACCACAGCAACTCCCTCGGACATCGGTGCGCCAGGTAGGCTACATATAATCTGTGGCCGCGAGTCCACCGTGGCAGTGGGGCGTGAAATGCCAGCCACTCGTGCCGGTGGCACAGAAGAATGATTAACAAGAGACAGGCGCCAATGGGCAATGTGTCATATTCTGTCAAAGTGGTTTGATAGATTGTCATAATTGTGATGGGGGGGAGGGGGCACAATCACCATAATGCTCCAGACATTCACAGTTTGTGGAAGACATGACGGGCACTAATAACTGAGGCAGCAAGCATTCCTACCTACAAGCAATAACGGAGATCCAGTGACCTCTCTGGCTAGGGTGTGGTTTGCAGAGCATGAGGGCGACATGCAGCAGCTCTCACTGCAAGAGCTGATATGGCAACAAAATGAGTGAAGTAGTTTTGTTTTGTTGGTTAAGAATATTTCAATTAGGTTGCCTTAATAAATTTCATTTTGTTCTGAATATTATCAGATGTCTTCTATCAGGAACAGGCACTGAAGTTCTGCAAGCTAGGGGAAAGTAAATTTTTCTCTCTACTTAAAAATGACGTTTCAGAAAATCACTTTTAAGTTTGTTCCAATATACTGTAACACATACAATTTTACACTAATTCTTTATAAGAAAACACATATCAAATAGTTATGTACTTCCAAACGTGATGAGTTAGAACCTTCAAGCTTTTGATCAGTATTATGTTCTTTGCCTTCCGCACTGTGTGGTAGTTAAACTGTTAAAACACAGAAAAACAAATACACCCTCCGTTTCTGGTCCCTTTATCTATCTATTTACTTACTACGAATATTAAGACTAAAAATTCTTAGCAGGAAAAATTAAATATAAAAAATAGACGAAGATTACTCACCAGGCGAAGGAGCACAGGTGTAACAGCATCACAAATAAATAAATGAATACACACACACAAACGCAAGCTTTAGCAACCCAGTTGCTTCTTCAGGCAGAAGGGAAGGAGAGGGAAAAGGAAATGATGAGGGTTTTAAGGAAGGGGGTAAGGAGCCATTCCTGGTTCCATTCCAAATCCCATGCCACATTCCTCGATGTCGACCTCCATCTGTCCAACGGTCAACTCCACACATCCGTCCACATCAAACCTACCAATAAACAACAGTACCTGCATTATGACAGCTGCCATCCGTTCCACATCAAACGTTCCCTTCCCTACAGCTTAGGTCTTCGTGGCAAACAGGTCTGCTCCAGTCCTGAAGCTCTGAACCAGTACACCAATAACCTAATAACAGCTTTCACATCCCACAGCTATCCTCCTAATCTGGTAGAGAAATAAATTGCCAGAGCCACTTCCTCATCCCCCCAAATTCAGAACCTTCAACAGAAGAATCCCAGAAGTGCCCCTCTTGTCACCGGATACTTTCCGGGACTGGAGCGGACTCTGAATGTGGCTCTCCAGCAAGGATACGACTTCCTTAAATCCTGCCTCGAAATGAGATCCGTCCTTCATGACATCCTTCCTACTCCACCGAGAGTGTCTTTCCGCCGCCCACCTAACCTCCGTAACCTCCTAGTCCACCCCTATGAAATCCCCAAACCACCTTCCCTACCTTCTGGCTCCTACCCTTGTAACCGCCCCCGTTGTAAAACCTGCCCTATGCACCCTTCCACCACCACTTACTCCAGTCCCGTAACCCGGAAGGTGTACACGATCAAAGGCAGAGCCACTTGCGATAGTACCCACGTGATCTACCAACTGACATGCCTGCACTGTGAAGCGTTCTATGTGGGAATGACCAGCAACAAACTGTCCATTCGCATGAATGGACACAGGCAGACAGTGTTTGTTGGTAATGAGGATCACCCTGTGGCTAAACATGCCTTGGTGCATGGCCAGCACATCTTGGCACAGTGCTACACCGTCCAGGTTATCTGGATACTTCCCACTGACACCAATCCTTCAGAACTCCGGAGATGGGAACTAGCCCTTCAGCATATTCTCTCTTCCCGTTGCCCACCTGGTCTCAACCTCCGCTAAATTCGAATTCCCACCCACCATCTTAACATCTCTGCATCGGTTCCTGGACAGAGCCTCTGCCTCAAGTGGTATCTCTGTCTAACTTCTTAACTTCTTTGCTTTCTACAGTATGTCTGCCTAGGTGTACTTGTGTCTGTGTGAATGTGTGGGTGTGTGTGTGCATTTGTTTACCCTCCATTTTTCCCCCCAAGGTAAGTGTTTCCTCTCCCGGGATGCGTTTGTGTGTGTGTGTGTGTGTGTGTGTGTGTGTGTGTGTGTGTGTGTGTTCATTTATTTATTTATTTGTGATGCTGTTACACCTGTGCTCCTTCGCCTGGTGAGTAATCTTCGTCTATTTTTTATATTTTATTTACTTACTACTAATTACATAAGGTAGTTAATATTTCTGCATCTACGTTCATACTCAGCAATCCACCCAAAGGTGTATGGCAGAGGGTACCAAGTTGTTAGTTAGTTAGTTACTTAGTTACTTGCTTTCCTGTTCCATTCCCATATTGAATGAGGAAAAATGAATACTGCATGCATCCATGCGACTCCTAATCTTTCTGATGTTCTCACTGGAGTCTTTAAGGTTGGTTACAGTAGAATTGTTCTGCAGTCCGCTTCAAATTCGAGCCCTCTAAGTGTCGTCAAGAGTGTTACTCAGAAAGAATATTGCCTTTTCTCCAGCAATTTACATTTGAGTTCCCAAAGTATCTCAGTTACACTCGCACCTGCATCGAATCAATTGGTAACAAACCTAGAATTGCTTCTATATCTTCCTTTAAACTGATATCTGGTGGTAATGCCAAATACTAGAGCAATACTCGAGACAGGATTGTACAAGCATTTTATATGTGCTCTCCTTTACAGAAACACGTTGCCAAAATTCTCCTAATAAACCGAAGTCGATTATTTGCCTGCCGCACAACTGTGCTCGTATGCTCATTCCATTTTATATTGGTATGCAACATTAGGCTTCGATATTTAATTGATGAGACTTTTAAGCTGTATACTACTACTGTTGTATTTGAACATTACGGGACTGTTTCTGCTACTCATTTACATCACCTTACATTTTTCTACATTTATCGCTATTTGCCGTTCCTCACACTACCCAGAAATTTGGTCCAAGTCATCCTGTATCCTATTACAACCATTTAATGATGAAACCTTCCTGTACACCACAGCATCAACAGCAAACAGCCACAGATGCAACTCACTCTGTCCATCATATCATTTATATAGATAGAAAATAATAGCAGTCCTATCACACTTCAATGGGACACTCCCGACGGTACAAATATACAAATACTTGCCATTGAAGACAACATACTGGGTTCTATTACTCAAGTAGTTTTCGAGCAACTGACATATTTGGCTTGTCCTTCCATTAGCAGTCTGCAGTTCGGCACCTTGTCGAACGCCTCTAGACAGTCGAGAAATACGCTGTCTGACTGTTGCCCTTCATTCGTGGTGTACAAGATATTTAACTTGTGATATTTTTCTCATGATTCAGTATACAGCGGAACTTGCATGTGTTGCACTATGTATGGTGTAGAATAGTTCTGGCATTGGCATTGCTGTGGAATGTTTTCATTGTTAACTGAAGGGATTATGAAAGTCGGGTAACTACCTATCCACTGGGCGTTGGATTTGAGTCGGACTTCTCTGAAATCCTAAACAGTAATCTATCAGTCTCTGCCTGTGATTGAACACATTCTCTATGTGGTGAATAGCACTCTAATACTGTTGTTATTCAACATTATGGACTTTCCATTGCACTGTATGTCTACCAGGATTTTAAAAGAAAGCAGTACAGAAAATTAACATTACCTATATCTTAGGCATTGTTTCAAAGCCAATGAAGCTATTTTATTTTGTTTTCAAATATGATCTAAAAAATTTATTCCTGCAACTCAAGTAAAATATAATAGGTGTAGCTGTTCTACATATAACAACATGAAAATTTGTGACAGACTAGAACTCGAAACTGGATTTTCACTACTTATCACAGGCAATTAACGTATTATTAGGTGATCCGAGGATGCTCTCCAAAGTGACTCGTATATCTATCTATTCCTCAGTGTTATTTTATTCGCATTACCTATGCTTGTAGACTATTATCATCATTTTCGTCAGAGACCTGCTTCCGCATTATATAATTATGGTGGTAGTCTACGAATTCTCATTGTTTGTACAGGAATCGTGAGCTATCAGATTGTAGCAAATATCAAAGAAAACCCACAAGAAGAAATGAGACGGGTGTGTGATAGGGAAATTTGCTGTGGTTCAGGGAGTGTGCTCGAATACTCCAGTGGTAAGGGGACTGCTGAGGATAAGTGGCAAACCCGTGTACAAGTTCCGATCCTGCACAGATTTTCACCTGTTAAATTAACTTGAACAACCGTACCTGTCAATTTGAGTTTCACACAAAACAATTCATCATTTTACACTGTAGTTTGATACCAAACACAATATCTTATGATCTGATTTGACACAACAGCTAGCATCATCTAGATTCAATAATAGCGTTTTATTACGTACATCGTAATGTGCTCACAGAGGTGGTGATCATTAACAGGTAAAACTTATTACGAAGTCATTATAGATGATTTGCATGTATTACACAGCACATTGTGAGTATAATTGAAAGGTATATTACACCTTGTCTGTTTTAGGCATCACACATTTTTTATATTGAGCTATTTGTGTACTGCGGTATTTGTGTAACGGGGCTATTCTCCTTGAAATTAAGCCGAGTCCATTATACCTGCAGTTGCTACTGTCCTAGCCCATTCTATCCCCAATGGCGCCATAATCTCTTGAGAATTGAAGATCTGACCACTTTTGTTATGCCACTATGATAAAAATGCAATTTCAAATTTATGTATTCTTCCAACTATCTTGTTAGTAAACATGTAATCAAATTTATAATGACAGGTAACTGCATTCTGGTTTTTCTGTGACTGCTGTCTTGTACTTTTATTTCATTTTTTTCTGTATAATTATGTGCTGATTACTCTTTGTGTTTCAGGAAGTGGATAAAAACAAGTACGCATCAACTGACACTTATGTCGCTCACATGGCTATTGGGAAAGACGTTGTACTTCTGACAGACAAAAGGATAATGTACATAGTGCACAATGACATATTTGGAGGCTGGCAGGTAAATACATAATTTCATTTTATTTTCTACTTCCACTGATTCTGTAGAGCTTGTTATACACTGCATATTTGATTGAGGTCAACATCGTGTACCCTTTAACGTAAAAGTAAATTTTCTTCCAGACCGAATGGGGATACACTTGGGACATCGTAGCAGACCCGAGATTTGTCGAAAAGGGTGTTTTCATATCTACTGGAGAATCTCGTAAGAAGGTTCTCGGACTTTTCGGTTCGGGCGAAAGTGGGAAGTTACTGCTCGTCAAGGAGCCGGATCGGCGGCAGGTGAGTGATCTAAACATAGGTGCAGTCACTAACAGTACGAGGCGTGTTTATTAAATTAGTTCTGTTTTGATTGTAAACAAGTACAGTTAAGTTTGAAAACAGTTTTAACATTACTAGCTAACCCACACCCACTCAGCTGTCGCTCAGTCTGATACAAAAAATGGGAAAATAAGGAAAAGAATTCTTGTGGATGAATTATCACAAAATGCATCAATAAAATCAATGCCCTGCATTGGATTGGTCTTCTGCTGTGGAATGAAAGGAGAGTTAGAAAACAGACGATTTCTCATAAAATCATTGTTTATTGTAAATTTTTTGTTTCTCCTTTTCTGCATAAATGTGCAGAGCAGGCAGTTTATTGACTCAGGAGCATGGTATGTATACCTACCCATAATCATTTTCCACACTGTGTTCACAGCTCTGTATGTTCCCACCCCTCAACTTCCTTCTGTCTCCTCCTTCCCTCCTCAATGTCCATTTCCTCCTTATTACCTACTTTAGTAACAAAGAATTTTGTACGAGGGCAACCACAGCTAAAATATTTATACATAATTATGACACTTTAACACGGTTAAAATTAGTTGTTAAAATTGTAATTTTCTGAATGAAAGTCCTTGGTCCACATGAGCTGTTTTTATTTATTTATTTATTTATTTATTATTATTATTATTGGAGTCGTGGGGACCCGCACTACCGGTTTCACAACTTAAAGTTGCATCTTTAGGTGCTTTTTAAAACTTTAGTGGAATACTCACCCGAGCTAGATGAAAACATTTAATTTGCAGTAAAATAATTTTGAAGTTATTAATTCAGATAGGAAAGTTTTTTTATCTTCTAAGACAGGCAAACTCGCACACATAGTGTAACATTTCATTAAGATCATTTGTTTCAGAGATTGTCACAGACAAACATTGCGACACAGGATATTTGATCATGCAGGTTTTATTGTCGGACTGTGTTGTGCTTCACTAGACTGAGTGCCATTTCACAACACTACATATTTGGGGAGGAAAATCACCATTGTAGTCATAGCAACGGTTGAAATATCGGAAAAGTCTTAGTGCCACATCGCCTATGTTTGATTTTCAGTTTTGCATTAAAAGTCCAAAAACCACAATCCAGATGGAAGTTTTGCAACACAAGACTAAGACCGGTCTCTAATTTATTGACAGTAAGCGGAAGATGTGGCAACGCTCATTCGCATCATCATCTGTGTGCACAGAACAATACAAATACCAAAAAGGCACAAGATACAAAGAAAGATGATGTGATCGTAGCCAAGAATAACCCAAGTGTCAAAACCTTGTGTGTTTGAGTTACACGTTGCTTCTGCCTAAGATTCCTAACAACATTGTATACTATAAAAGACAGCTGTGTATGTACAATTTAGGTATATGGTGGTAGGGACTGCAAATGTCATTGCTAGATATATATATATATAAAGTTGGTGGTGGAGTCCCAGAGGATGTCAGCTGCCTCAAAAAGGACATAACAAAATATGGCCTGGTGATACGCCAGTTTGACGATGATGAGTACACGCTTCCAATGTGCATTCACCACGATGTTGCCAAACACGGATGCGACCATCATGTTTCTGTAAACAGAACCCAGATTTATCCGAAAAAAATGACATTCTGCCATTTGTGCACCCAAGTTCATCATTGCATACACCATCGCAGGTGCTCCTGTCTGTGATGCAGTGTCGAGGGTAACTGCAGCCACGGTCTCAGAGCTGATAGACCATGCTGCTGCAAACGTCATCGAACTGTTCATTCAGATGATTGTTGTCTTGCAAATGTCCCCATATGTTGACTAAGGGATCGAGACATGGCTGCACGATCTGTTACAGCCATGCAGATAAGATGCCTGTCATCTCGACTGCTAGTGATAAGAGGCTGTTGGGATCCAGCACGGCATTCTCTATTGCCATCCTGAATTCACCGATTCCTTATTCTACTAATAGTCATTGGAGCGCGACCAACGCGAGCAGCAGTGTCGTGATACGATAAACCGCAGTCACGATAGGCTACAATCCGACCTTTATCAAAGCCTCCTTACACGAGCCATCACAACGTTTCACCGGGCAATGCCAGTCAACTGCTATTTCTGTATGAGAAATCGGCTGGAAACTTTCATCATGTCATCATGTCGGCATGTTGTAGGTGTCGCCACTGGCACCAACCTTTTGTGAATGCTCTGAAAAGCTAATGATTTGCATATCACAGCATCTTCTTCCTGTCAGTTAAATTTCACATCTGTAGCCCGTCATCTTCATGGTGTAGAAATTTTAATGGCCAGGAGTGTGTTAGCGTTCGTTGCCCTGGGCTACGATACACTCCACTCCCCCCCAGGGGGCCCACAGTTCTTTTGTGGGTACGTGTGTGGCGCGCACGGGGCCCCGAGCCGGAGCAGCCTTTCTTCTGCCCCAGGCTGCTTCACTGTCCCTCCCGGTTTATGCCTTCGCCCGGAGACAGGCATATTTCGTGAGCTACGGTGGTTCTTGTTGTGGTTTTTCTTCCTTCGTTCCTTCCTTTCTTACCCTTTGTTTTCTGTCTTTCTCTCCTTGTACTCTCCTAGCCTTCTTCTCCACATTAGTCTCCGCTTCGGCATTTGAGACACTTCTTCCTTCTTCTCTTCATTTCCTATCCTCTTCTTCTTTCCTCCCTGTGCGTGTCTGAAGGCCGACCCACGCATTATCGTGTGTGACGGGGTAACGCGTAATTCCCCGCCCCGGGTAGACAAGTAGGGCACGTACGTACCCCCTGGTAAAGGCCAGGCCCAGGGAGGGGTGATTACCCGAGCTGGTACCTTCCGAACGTGCCGATTGGTCCCTCCGTCAGTTCTCGGGAGGTGTGACCTGAGGTGTGAACAATCACCTAAGGCGGGTAAGCCCTCGGAGAGGGCCCCCACTAGGAAGGAGCGCGCCATCGGAGACGCCGGTAATCACGGGGGACACTTTCGCGATGACTTCCTTATCTTCTTTCGTGACGTTGACCCATAAACGTAAGTTAGACTCTCCTCAGCCTAAAAAGACTCTGCCTAATGTACCTAAATTTCTGGTTGTCTCTCGCACCGACGGAAAGGATTTCAATTCTGTCAATCCTTTCGTTATACAGAAAGGTGTAGATGCAATTGCTGGCCCTGTTAAAACCTGTTCACGTCAGCGCAATGGCACATTGTTGCTGGAAGTGGAAAGTGCCTTCCAAGCCCAAAAACTGATACGTACTACGTTGTTGCACACGTTTCCAGTTAAGGTAGAAGCGCACCGCACACTCAACTCGTCACGGGGGGTAGTTTTTACGAGATCCCTTGATGGGTTGTCTGATGAAGACATCCAATCGTATATGTCCGATCAGGGTGTGACAGCCGTCCACAGGGTGATGAAAAAGGTCGATAACCAATTGACACCTACTCGTACTGTGTTTTTGACGTTCGACAGAGTTGACCTCCCGTCGAAGGTCAAAGCAGGGTATGAAGTCATCTCCGTCCGACCTTATGTGCCTAACCCAACGCGCTGTTTTCTATGCCACAGGTACAACCATACCCGTGAACATTGCCCAAATGCAGCAAAGTGTGTCACTTGTGGTAGGGACGCCCATGAGGGGGATTGCCCACCTCCGTCCCCTCACTGCCTAAACTGCAACGGTGACCATGCGGCTTCCTCTCGCGACTGCCCTGTCTACAAGGATGAGAAGGTAATCCAGCAAATTCGGGTTACGGAGAAGGTATCAACATCTGCCGCTCGTAAGTTGTTGGCGAGTCGAAAGCCCACTGTCCTCCCAGCGGGTACATACAGTAAGGTACTCACCTCAACTCGACCTACCAAGGATTCCAGTACCCAGACATGTGACTTCACTTTCGCTGACACAGTTGTGCGATCCGCCAGCCCGAAGATTGCCCGTTCCACGTCCACGCTTCCTCCTGCTGCTTCTAGGGTACAGTCTTTGTCAAACTCTAGTAAACCGCGAGCACTTAAACAAGATGCCCGGACCTTGAAAAAGGAACCCGTCCGTGAGGATTTTCTGCGTTCTCAGGCTTCCCAACCGTCAACTGCCTCTTCCCGCCGTCACTCTTCCAGAAGAGCTGTTAAGAAAAAGAGTTCCTCTCCTTCCCCGCCGAGGCGTGACCCATCCGTCACACCGTCCAACAGTTGCCGGCCTCGGCCGTCTTCTTTTTCACCGGGTCGTTCCGTCTGCCGGGCACCCGGTCCTCTGCCGGCGGTGGAAACTGCCCCTCCTGATCAACTCAGGGAGGTGGCAGGCGCGTCGGTCGAACCTATGGACCACGACCCTTTGCCCCTGGATAGCGATAGCAGTGCTCCCTCGAAATCGGGTCCTCAGCGGCCGTCGAGGTGACCCCGCTTGCTAGTTGGTTTTTATCCTTATTTCTTCTCTCATTTTTATCATGGCGCTCCTTCAATGGAATATTCGCGGCATTCGTTCTAATCGGGAGGAGTTAAAACTACTCCTTCGATTGCACTGCCCGCTTCTAGTCTGCCTCCAGGAAACTAAGTTGCGTCCACGTGATCGTGCAGACTTTCCACACTACACCTCTGTGCGGTTCGACCTGCCACCCGTGGAAGGTGTCCCAGCCCATGGAGGGGTTCTGATGCTCCTTCGAGACGATGTCTATTTCCATCCCATTTCATTGCATACTCACCTACAGGCAGTTGCCGTCCGCATCACCCTATCCACATTTACCTTTTCCCTCTGTAATATTTATTCGCCATCGTCATCTGCCCTTACTAGGGCAGATGTGCTACACCTTGTTGATCAGCTCCCTTCACCCTTCGTGTTGGTAGGCGACTTTAATGCCCACCACCCCTTATGGGGCTCTCCGGCACCTTGTCCGAGAGGCTCCCTTTTGGTGGACCTTCTCCAACACCTCGATCTTGTCTGCATCAACACTGGTGCACCAACCTTCCTTTCTGACACAACACACACTTACTCCCATATAGACCTCGCAATATGCACTCCTCAGCTTGCCGGTCGGTTTGAGTGGTATGCACTTTCTGACACGTACTCGAGTGACCATTTTCCTTGTATCATCCACTTCCTGCATCATTCCCCATCTCCTCGTCCCACCAGTTGGAACATTTCTAAAGCCGACTGGGGGCTTTATTCTACCATGGCTGTTCTTCACGATCGGGATTTTCCCACCTGTGACAGTCAGGTCGACTACCTCACAGAAGTTATTCTCACAGCTGCCGAACGTTCCATACCTCGTACTTCCTCTTCTCCACGTCGTGTCCAGGTCCCTTGGTGGACTGCAGCCTGCCGCGACGCGCTTAGAGCCCGGTGCCGTGCTTTACGCACCTTCCGCCGCCACCCGACTTTGGAGAATTGCATACATTATAAACGTATGAGAGCGCAATGTCGTCGTATCATGAACGACAGCAAGAAAGCTTGCTGGACTGCTTTTACTAGTTCTTTTAACCATTTTACTCCCTCCACGTTTGTTTGGCGTAGCCTACGCCGTCTATCCGGCATCAAGGTCCACTCGCCAATTCCTGGCCTGACCGTGGAGAATGCAGTCCTCGTGGACCCCTATGACGTTTCCAACGCATTGGGCCGTTTCTTTGCGGAGGTTTCGAGCTCTGCCCATTACCACCCTGCCTTTCTCCCTTGCAAACAGGTAGAGGAGGCCCGGCCGCCTTCTTTCCACTCTTCTAATCGTGAAAATTATAACGTCGCCTTCACCATGCAGGAGCTAGACCGTTCTCTCGCCCTGTCCCGATCTTCTGCTCCCGGGCCCGATTCCATTCACATTGAAATGCTGAAGAACCTCTCTCCTGTGGGCAAGTGCTTTCTTCTCAATACCTACAATCGCATATGGACTGAAGGTCATGTTCCCACAAGTTGGCGTGAAGCCACTGTTGTCCCCATCCCCAAACCAGGGAAGGACAAACATCTTCCTTCCAGTTATCGTCCTATTTCTCTGACGAGCTGTGTCTGTAAGGTGATGGAACGCATGGTTAACGCTCTGTTGGTCTGGCTCCTCGAATCTCGCCGCCTCCTGACTAATATCCAATGCGGTTTTCGTCGACACCGCTCTGCTGCTGATCACCTCGTTACGTTGTCGACCTTCATTATGAACAACTTTCTAAGGAAGCGTCAAACAGTAGCAGTGTTCTTCGACTTGGAGAAGGCATACGATACCTGTTGGAGAGCGGGCATTCTCCGCACATTGCACAGATGGGGCCTTCGGGGCCGCCTTCCTCTTTTCATTCAAGAGTTTTTGGCGGATCGCAAGTTCCGGGTACGGGTGGGTTCTGTTCTGTCAGATACCTATTGCCAGGAGAATGGGGTACCACAGGGCTCCGTCTTGAGTGTGGCGCTCTTTGCCATTGCAATCAATCTGATCGTGGATTGCCTTTCAGCCGACGTCTCCGGATCTCTCTTTGTTGACGATTTCGCAATCTATTGTAGCGCCCAGCGGACGTGCCTCTTGAAGCGTTCTCTTCAACGCTGTCTTGACCGTCTACATTCCTGGAGCATCGCAAACGGCTTCCGATTCTCCACTGAGAAAACTGTGTGTATAAACTTCTGGAGATACAAGGAATTTCTTCCACCCTCTCTACATCTCGGCCCTGTTGCTCTCCCTTTCGTGGAGACTACGAAATTCTTGGGACTCATGTTGGATCGTAAACTTTGCTGGTCCACGCACGTGTCCTACCTGGCTGCCCGTTGTGCCCGATCCCTTAACGTCCTTCATGTCCTCAGTGGCACGTCATGGGGAGCGGACCGTACCGTCCTGCTTCACCTTTACCAGGCCATTGTTCAGTCGAAGCTCGACTACGGAAGCCTTGTATACTCCTCTGCACGGCCGTCGATTCTCCGCCGTCTCAACTCTATCCACCATCGTGGATTACGTCTGGCGACCGGTGCATTTTATACTAGCCCTGTTGAAAGTCTGTATGCCGAGGCTGCTGTATTACCCTTGACCACTCGGCGTGACGTACTCTTGTCGGTACGCATGCCGCCTGCGGTCGATGCCCAACCATCCATCTTACCGATTATTTTTTTGACGACTCACTCGATCGCCAATATCAGTTGTCTGCGATTGCCTTGCTTCCACCTGGAGTTCGGTTTCGCCGCCTACTACAGCGGCTCGATTTTACCCTTCCTTCCACCTTTCGGTTGAGCGAAAGCCCATTGCCACCGTGGCATACGGCCCCGGTTCACACTCACCTCGAACTTAGTTCGCTCCCCAAGGAGAGCACTCCGGATTTGGTATACCGCTCGAGGCTTGTCGAACTCCGTTCGCGGTTCGATAACGCCATATTTATGTACACTGATGGTTCCAAGAGCACTGCCGGTGTCGGATCTGCCTTCGTCGTCGAGGAAAACCGTTTCCAATACAAGCTCCCTGACCGGTGCTCGAACTTCACGGCTGAGCTTTTTGCCCTCCACCAGGCCGTTTTGTACACCTGCCGCCACCGCCAACCTTTCTATGCCATCTGCTCGGACTCCCTTAGTGCCCTGCAGAGTCTTAAGGACCCTTTGTCGCACCATCCTCTCGTGTATCGGATCCAACGCTCCCTCCAGTTGCTAGCAGATGACAGCTGTCACGTTTCTTTCCTGTGGGTCCCTGGCCACGTAGGTGTACCCGGGAATGAGACGGCCGACATAGCGGCCAAGGCCGCAGCTCTTTTACCTCGCGTGGCTACCTTTTGCGTCCCATCTGACGATGTTCAACGGGCTCTCCGCCGGAGTATCGTGTCGCAATGGCACAGTGCGTGGTTTTCAATGTCCAACAACAAATTGCGAACTGTAAAACCGATCCCGACCGCTTGGAGGACCTCCTCACGCCCCTCTCGGCGGGAGGAGGTCATCCTGGCCCGGTTGCGGATCGGTCACTGCCGTTTCAGCCACCGTCACTTGCTGTCCGCCGACCCTGCACCGCTGTGCTCCTGCGGTGAACTGCTGACCGTGCGACATGTTTTACTGTCTTGCGTACTTTTTAATCATCTCCGTGTAGCCGTTCACCTTCCGTCTACTCTGGAGGAAATTTTAGCTGATGACACACGAGCAGCTGCTAGAGTTTTGCGTTTTATCAACTTGGCCAACTTATCGAAGGATATTTAACCCTTTTAATTGTCTTTTATCTTTCGTTTTTAGCCTCTTCTGGATGTTCTGACAGTCCCCATTTTTTTGAGGCCATAGCGAATCTATGTTTTTGACTGGGCGCTAATGACCATAGAAGTTGTGCACCCTAAAACCACAAAAAAAAACAAAAAAAAAACACTCCACTCGAGACTATGGCCACTCGCTATGCAGAGTTGCACCTCGTGTTCCTGTTTCGTACATAGTTTATGAAGTCAGTTACAGTCATACTTTAACAAAACATAAAGATTTATTTTCACTTTATGACTAAAGAGACATTCACAGATATAGGGGAAGAGATACCTATACAATGAATGCTTCTTTCTTATTTTCCCTGCAACATTAACTCTTATTGATATATATATAATGAAAGCAGGTGACCTGATAATAAGTTAACTAGCAACTGTAAAAGTAGAAATTCAAAAACATGAAAGAAAAATACAATGTTCATTTAGGTACACTTCAAATATTAAGGTTGTTTGCTTCATATCTGTGAGGTCACAGATATATACTGAATGTTCCTTTTCTTTAACTTAAAAGCTGGCAGTCACGATTAGCGTTCAGCACTGTGCAGTAAAGTCCCACTCATCGCTGAAAATTGTACACAGAAAGTATCAGCTGCATCCAGTAGTGACTAGTCGGTTACTACAATGACCAATTTACATTTTATTTAACAAACTATGAGGGGATGATTAATTTATAATCTATATATCCAGTACCCTCTTCTGTATCAAATGCCAGGGAGATAGAACAAGCAAAAATAATTGTTTGTAACAAAACAACAGGGGTACATTGTCCTTTGGGCATTTTAACTTCATTTCCTTTCTATCTTTGCTTCCAAGACACTCCAGAAGCCCCAAATATCTCAAAATCATTCCTCAATCCTACAAAAAACTCTTTCTTCATCAGACTCCAGCTCAATACAGAGACAGTGGTGTTCTCCTAAGCTCTCTCTCTTCTTATTGATTTCATGCACGCAACATTTCCTTCTCTCGGTACCATTTCATAGTGCTAGTAAGAGGAGTTGTTCCTCGTTTGAGCTACTTATTTCTACACTTCTAACAAAAACGAACTGAGACGATAGTCGGATAAAAGATGATGTGACCTTCGGAATCGTCTACTGCCACAACAGTGCGCTACACGGGCCATACAATAATGGGGTCCCGGCCACTTCCACAGTGCTGCAGCCACGGCAGCCGCTTTTCTCTTCTCTTCTATTCCTGTGTGGCCTCCCTTTTCTTCCCGCTGAGCTCGCCGGCAGCCCGCTGTGGCGTTCGCCCACCGGCAGCCCGTGCTCTGCGTGGCCGGGCCTTTAGGTAGGGTGAATACCTGACTCCCAGGAAGAAAACTGGTTTCTCAAGAAAAGCTTGAAGCCTTGAAGTTACTTCTGTCGCTGATCCAGAAAGATGTGAGACAAATCTACCAATCTTTCAGAGTGAAACCATAGATTTCGTCATCCACGTTTACTGCAGTGATAAGCTGACTTCAAAATAGAATGCGAATAATGACAACTGACTTTAATTTCTTGATTCAGTAAGTTTCATTAACTTGAATTTTACTGTGTTTATTTCCAGCAATTTTTTGCTTGCGAAATAAATTTCCTCTTTATTTAAGTTTTGTTTTCAGTTAAGTGAACTTACAAGGAAAGTACTTGGGCTCGAACAAACATATCTGTATGAACGTTTGGTTACAGGATCTCTACGTACACCTCAATATGCTGATGTATGTCGTTTTTCAGCAAAGCTCTGCAACCATGCTCTAGATAGCACTGTAGAGGCAATTGTAGATGCCATACATAATGCAGATATCTTAACTATAACTTATGTAATAATCATCATACATGTTCCCTAGCGAATGGTCATCAAAAGCCGTGATGATAGTTGCAACTTTAACCTTCTTCCCGAAAGACTGTTGGTATTCACTGCCACTGCTTCCATCGCCTCTTCCCGCACTTACCGAAGCACTACTGCTTGCGACGAGTTGTTCGTCATTATCATCCCTATTATCATTATTATGAGATTGTAACAACAGTATCTAACTTGCGCTCATATTTCTGTACCATAACAGATACGAGAAAGCATGCAAATGATTCATCTTCTACACTAATACCATATTCATGAAGAAGGGTTCTTCGTAACATCTCAACTAATCGCAATACATTAGCAGAATTGATTAGCAATCACCGTCCCATCTGACGCTTCACCACACAAATAACGTCACAAAACACAACTTCAGAGGCACACTGTACTGTCCCTACTGGCGAACCAACAGGTCAAAATGCAATGCGGCATGGCACACGCAGAGGCCTCTAACGGAACTACTGCAGAGTTTTGCAGATGCGGGAGTATCACAAGTGCAATAAGGGATCTTTACATTATCTCTCATACGATTTTGGTGAATACGTGTTGTTCGAGCCCAAGTACTTTCCTTGTTAGTCATAAAGCACTTGTTGCAATAAGCCTAATTTATTGTTCAGTTTTGCTTATGAGACCAAATGACTTCATTGTCATTTAATCTACTGATGCGCAACTAAGTTCACAAGTGTCAATTAAGTGTAAATAGACCAACAACCGTTTTCTTTATTTTTTAGTGTTTCGCAGTTTGATTATATTGAGGTTACACTACTAACTGAATCGGTAATAATCCTTCACCCGTACAAAAAATTGGGAATATACAATAACAAATAAATTTTTAAGAAAACAAACTTTGGGCTCATTTATCTCACTCACAACACTTTGGTCTAGTGATGCACCACTCCATCCAGTTATGATACACAGAAATTTACTAAGTTGGCTTCCAGGAGGCATTGGGGAAAGTTGAAAAATTTGTGCCCAGTCAGGATTCGAACCAGAGTAATCCTCCTCATCAGGTGATAGTTTTCCACCAAGTCACTGGACTAGCAGCAGTCACCGCATCTGTGAGGGCTAATTTAGTATTCTTCCGATCATACACAAATTCTTAACTAGTACATACCACTGACATACTACTCTTAGGCTGGTATTACACTATCAAATTATTGGGCAAGGAAATATTGGACACAGTGTAGTCTGCACCTTTCCTCAAAAATGACGCCTGAGCTTAGATTTAATCAAAGAAATCGCTCGTCTTCTTTCTCCTGCTGTGAGAAATGTGACCACTTGGAGCACTATTAGTAATACCATCTCCTTGCCACTACAGCTGTTTGACATAGCGTTTGTAAACATGGTTACTAGCGGCCAGTTTGTCCTAGTGTGTTCCAGCAACAATGAAATTAATTGAAATTTATAACTTGGAAGAATCATTGTACAACACGCAACAAGGCCAATTCACACTATCTGTCACGTCAATTCGCTTAGCCCAGTACCCTGTTGTGAAAATGAGATTTTGTGTTAGAATCCGTGATGCAAAAAAAGTCATATACTATCGGAATTGAAGAAGTAACATCATTAAATCATACTTATGACTAAAAAAATGTAGTATGCTAAGTGCTGGGAAGTGAAAATACATTTCAAAACATTGACATCTATTTGCAAGCAAAAAATATATACATATAAACACATCATACAATTTTATTAATGGAATAAATAAGAACTGTTTACTTTACCAGCTATGTTTTCCCCCTTACACAGTTAATAATTCCATAATCAACAGTTTCTTCTCCTTTGTCAGTGCTGACATTTTAAATGTAAAATGTTATGTAATGAAACTTGCTTTACCAACTTACAATCTTATTTGTATATACTGTTTGCATCGGCCTTTTCTGTTGCTCTATTTCAATGCCTACATCATTTTTCAGTTTCGTATACCCAGCCTCACTTAAAAATTTGCAATTTACCACTAAAATGAAACGTAATAGTAAAATAATGACTAAGAAGACATAATTTCATGTAATCCTTGTAATTGCCTACTGTAATGTGTGTGAGCATGACAAAAATAGGTAAACTTTTGACATACTGTCAAAACTTTCTCCAAGAAACCTTGGCCGACAATATAAAAAAGACAGTAACTAGCGGGGAGATCCCATTTCAATAACAAATTTTATTGAACACTTTTGTTTAACTTGCCATGATATCCATGTTTCATCCAATTACATGTCCCTTTTTTTTTCCTCTACTAAATGTAGACACGATGCATCTGTGGCATAAGGAACATCTGAGCACACCACTGCCATTTTGAAGCAACTTCAGTAGTGTTTAGATAAGTTGAGAACTTGCTTTTTATGGTACGAGTTCTAGGGTAGCCACATGGCCATGGTGGTCACTGTGTCCCCTTCCCCCAATGCAAGAGGACGAGGTTCAAATCCCGGATGGGCACAAATTTTCATTCTTCCCCAGTGATTTAACTCATTGCTTGGTGGACCGAGTAAGGTAGTGCAGTGGTAAGACACTGGACTCGCATTCAGTAGGTCGGTGGTTCAAATCCACCTCTGTACATACATATTTAGGTTTTCCTAAATCACTCTAGACAAATGCCTGGATGGTTCCTTTTTAAAGGCATGGCCGATTTCCTTCCTCGTCTTTACCCAAAACTCAGAGCGTAAGCTCCTTCTCTAATGACGGCACTGTCAATGGGACGTGAAACCCTAAGCTTGCTTCCTGACTTGGCACATATCACTGTCCTTACTACCGCAATGGTCAGATTTAAAATAGTACTTACATAAAATCATACCTTGTAATCTATCCTTCATAATATTATTGTTAAGGTTACTCTGTTCAACAGTGCCTGACAATAACATCCCAGAATCTTGTACTTTTTTTTATTTGTTGTGCCTATACATAGGTTTTACTTACATTTCTGTTCATTAACTGTCACTTTAAATAACACATTAATGTAATTGTACATTGTAGTAAGTTTCTTAATTTTCTCTGTAAGATTGATTTATCAGATTTGCCCAGATTGAACAGTTTTCTTTCCCTGCTGCTTTATTCGATATGAGACATGCCCAGAGAGTAAGTCACATTTCGTAAACAAAGCCAAAAACTTTATTAGCAATGTGTATAGCACTGTGGAGTTTTTTCAACATAGTGTCCAAAATAATAAACACACTTGTCATGATGTGGGATCAACTTTTCCCGAATCATAGAAGTCTGCTGTCTTTTAGGTGTGACAAGAAAAGGTGGAAATCACCGGGAGCAAGATTGGGACAGTAAGCTGGACAGTCGAAAGGCTCCCAGCCGAACTCCTGGGAAACAGTTGCCGTGTGCCGAGCCGTACGGGGCGAGCGTTACGACGGAGCAGCAGAGCCCCTGCAGTGAGCCTCCTGTTCTGAATGGCACCTCGCAGTTTCCAAATTGTTTCACAGTAACTGTGAGCATTCACTGTTTCACCTCTGGCGAGGAAGTTGACGAGCGGAATGCTCTTCCTATCCCCACGTCACTTTCTGCACCGAGTCGGTCTGTTTCAATTCTGTGTCGACCGTTGATCCATTGTGACACCCGTGGGTTGACTTGCGATGGGGCGGAACATGCTTTTCCTCTTTCAGATGGAAAAATGTTTTGTGGTCGTTTAGGGGTGACACTATACGATTCCCGCTTTTGTGCTGTTCCGTCCACGTGCGCCTTAATATATTTTTCAATTAATAAATAAAAGTACATACTAATTATACACGCTTACGGGCATACAGGGCGAGTTGCGAAAGAATAATGTTCACCACACAGCTGTTGTTTAAATAAGTTTGTCTATCACACTGCACATATTTAATGTTATAAAAATGTTTTTTGTACGACTCGAGCCCCCACGCAACTTCGCACTTTAGCCCACACATGGAAATCCTTTAACTGCAAAGGCATAAGAAACGGCCCTTCGGCCTCGAAAAAAACTATCCCACGTTTTTACAGAAACGCCGCGACGAGCGACAACGCTCCGCCGTCCTCGGCAGTCCACACGACTCTCCTCTTCCCCCGCGCGACTCGGCTTCTGTTTTTCCAGCCCCGCAGAAAAACCCCTACGTCATAAAGTTCGCCAAGCTTATATTTCCCACGCGCGTTACCGCAAGCACGATTTAAATGTGCTGGTGTGTGGCTCTATAGAAGAAAAGTGCACGGCATCGGCCTGGGGGCACTGTCGTGTCATAGACTGCAGCCGGTCTACCGGGGTAAAGTGAGGAATCCACTTCTAATTACCCGTAACGTTCCTTTTGAGGAAATCGAAGCCATTATCAAGGTAATGTTGCAGAAATGTCATTGTTGATCCTCAGAGCTTAATTTTGTGCTCAGTGTCAGGTTTTTTGGCACCCAATTTCTTGCACAGTGGGTGCTTGGTGACAATTTTGTGCAACAGTGATTGAAATATCGGCAGAAAACCACTGCTGAGCCCTTTAATAGTAAATAAGCAGTTATCCAGAATGTGCTCCCACACCAGCTCAACCAGGTGATCACTGATTACGAACAGACACCCGCTTTGTTCTTCTTTGTGACTACTTTGACAAGTGTTGGAAAAAGCCTGCACCAGCAATGCACCCATCTGTTAGCTCGTGTTCTGCCTGTCGATCTGAGAAGCTGAGGACGAATTTCGATGGGCACCGAGTTGTGTGCATTAAGAAACTGCCCGAACACCGGGGAATGCGGGAGAACAAATCGTAAGAGACGTTATTCTGGGGCACTGTTGTCACCGTCCTGCCATCGAGCGGGACCTGGCCGGCTGCCGTTTGACTGTCACGTCGTACATCTGTTGCGTATGCGCAATTGCCTGGCTAAATATATGTACGAATTAAAGGAAACGCCATCGGGAAAACTTACTTTCTGGGTTTGCCTCAGATCTACAGCTATTGTAATTGTGTTGGACTCACTGTATCTGAATTAATGGGTGAAAATTTCTTTTTCAGTGGCTTCTTACCAAAATTGAGGAGATGATAAAGAAGTGAAAATAGTCTGTTGGGCCAAAGGCTTCTACACCTTCCTGCCACTGCTCAACCGGCTTCCGCTGCGCGGCGACGTGAGAAAGAGTGGCTGCATCTCGGCTGCTGTTCCGTTTGCTTACTATTAACAGTACAAATGCTAACTTAATGAGCGAATTATGCTTAAATTTTTCTCTGAGAAGTATTCCAGCTTTTAGGAAATGTCTGAAATGTATAAAAGTGACCACTTATTTTGGCTCTTGGTGTTTCAACTATCATTTGGCATACCTTTATGCAAGAATTTGATTTATTTTAGAAAAGGCTAGGGTATGATTTTTTTCAAGGGGGGTTTTGTGTGTGTGAGAGAGAGAGAGAGAGAGAGAGAGAGAGAGAGAGAGAGAGAGAGAGATGTTTTACTCCATTGTTGTTCTGGAGATAATGTTTCTTTGCTGTGAGTCAACTGATGTTGCAAATTGAAATGTGTTACCTATGTGAGTTAAATAGTAATTGAATTGATAGTGTTTGGCATATTTGAAGTTGTTGATCAAGAGGAACTATTTACTGTTAATTGTTCATTGTTGATTAATATGAGAAATGTAGAATTATATTGTGTCCGACCATTAAGTTGTATTACAACACTCCAGGGAACAAGAAGGCACAAGAGTGTCAATTTTTTTTCTTTTATCTACCGACTTATTTCTTCACAGATGCCTCTTGTGATCTAGATGCGTACAATGTTCAACACAAAGTGTCTAAATCAGGTAGTTTCTTCACACACCGAAGTTTAATATTTTGGTACTTTTTTTGTTTTGTTACCAAGAATATTTATGTAGTCATATTTTTGAGAGTGCTTAGCTTTTTTAAATAATGTTTGCACAAGTCACCTGGGAAAAAGACTAGAATATATATTTATTTTTTAAGTGTTGTTTACACTTTTTGATACTGAGCCTTTTTACAGCATACTAAAAATCTGTAGTACTTAATTTATAGCTTCCACTCCCGTGTAGTCATCCTAAGTTTTAATTACACAGTTTGTGTGGAGGAATGGGTGTCAATCATTGCTTGCTTTGTGGATGACAGCCCTTTCTGTGGAACACCATGTGAAGAATGCAGTTCAAATGCTTTTGTTCTATTCAGTATGTCTGTAATGAAAGGCATTAAAGAGAAGTTAAGAAACAAGTTGTGCTGTCGGTGTGTTCTCTCCCTTTCCATAAAACCTGCTGCATTCCTTACTGTTGACATTATACTACCTGCAGGAACATCTCAAAATTGTGTTGGTTCTTAAGCTCCATTCACACTAGCTGTAAGAGTTCTTTAGCATCTGAAATTAGGTAATTTTACATTGCTGTCCAAAGAACAACAGAAGACACTGTAATATCAATTGTTGACAAAATATGAGAACAGCCTTTATAATTTGTGTGAAACACATAAATAAAAAATATTCATGTCATTTTGTTTCTGAAAAAATACAACTCAAAATCTACACATTTTAAAAACATGAACCCCTTTAACATGTAATTATATGACACATTTCAGATGCTTTTCTGTGCTGTAACTTCCCAATAGTTTCACAATTATGGCAGTAGCACTGATCGCTGAAAATAAGCTGATAGATGTCGATGCTCTGAGGGTCGGGGGGGGGGGGGGGGGGGGGGAAGAATTTGGGGGGCAAAAAAACTTGACACAAATGACATCGTCAATCAAATGACCTGAAGATGAATACATAGCTGCAGCTTTTCAAGAGGAATAAGGTGCATTACCTGACAAGACTTCAGAACCAATAATCAAAATGCTCCAGTCTGATATTGACTTCACTATGTGTTAGTACGACAACAAATAATGGACAATAAATACTACATATATAAATTAGTTTTTTATTCCCTTTGCCTATATGTGAATACATTACTTTTCTAAATAACTAATTAATTCCTCCTAAGACATCTGCATGACCTGAACTGTTTACCACTAGCAAAGTAGGTTTCTTCCTCGAAGGTGCCTCTTTACGGTTGATTGTTTACTTTGTCAGTGTCCACACTTCTGCCTCGTGTGACACATTGCTTTCCTCAAGCTCATTGTAAAGTTGTTGCTATATAACTGGGGGGACATTATTACTACCACCAACATTTCAATTATGTATGATTCTCAATATTATATTAAAGTTATGGATAGGAACTAGGGCACCTGGATATAAGCTCATTTCACCAATTGCAACATAACCATTCAATTAGGCCACAAAAGTTTACAATTCTCCACTTAGTTCTGTATTGTACATTTAGGGCATATCTTATTAAAACTGGGTTTGTTGTAACTTGTGGTAACTCAACATTTTTGATTGCAATAATGCAGAAACTTCTGGGTATGGCATTGATGACTCAATTCATTATTCTGTCTACATTTAATCTAAAATTGATTATTACTAAAAGCTTAATTGCTCACATATGATCTTATGCACATTACATTACTTTAGAGTGGTGTTTGAAATGAAATTCGTTATGTATATTTGGTCAACCATGTGCTTTCGTGTATTTTCAAATTTACATTAAACTAAAAGCAGTCAACAATCCGAAGATTGGTTTGAACACCACAGTGCTTTACTAGGCATGGTCCTGTTTGGAGGTGGTATGCCGTTGCCTTCCTCCGACCTTCGAACTGACTTACCCAGCCAGTTATAGGGGGACCTACAGTTTAATGTGGGTTCTGAACCACTATTTCATGACTTTTCTTCCTACCAACTGATAGGCTATTTCATACTGATTATTTACTTTTGATGATCATTAGATAACCCACTGTTTAATCAGGTATGTCTTGTGGACCTATCTTTATGATTTCACTGTTATATCATAAACATTACAGTTTCAATTTAGTATGTCTAACTCAGAAACTGTGCTTAAATATTGCTGTAGGTCTTTTCTGTTACATGTCAGCAGCTGCAAATTGTTGTAATCATTCAAGAACAGTTTTCGTGTTTTTCCATTACCATTGTATCCTATTTTTTATAAAAGGCATGAAACATGGGTAAAAAGACTTTGTTGTGAACAATGGACACAGAGTTCTTCATAACCATACAAAATGGTTAAATTATTTGTAGTTCTTCACAATTTCAACATGATGTAATGACTGGTTTCAACAAATCTTCTATCGCGAAGGGTCTGATGCTATGACCTTTTTATTTATACATATTTTTTCGATAACAAAGAATATCTACACGTTGACAATAACATTACTAATTAATTTTAAATGATATATATACTTTTTTTAGTGACTCTCACAGCTCGTAGTACTTGTAAATGATGTTTCAAGCTATGGAGATGGTAAAATGCACCAACTTGTGTGAGCCTATGACATATTAGCAGCTATCTTTGCTTCCTAGTGAAGTGTCTTACCTCTGTGTTAGACCTTTCTTATTTGTCTTTCGAAGGGAATCATGTTTTCAATGACTCAATTAAGTGTTTTTTGCCATAAGTCATGGTCTATGTGCTGATACGTTGTTTGTTATTAATTTATTGATAAATCATTTTAGATTCAATTTGAAGACAGTCAGTTTGAGTAAAACAGAGGTGACTGTTGGAAACGTTTGAAGTTGACAGTAATACCAACCATTTTCAATTTTCTTAATCCTCCAGCACGGTTAACTATTGATAGACCAATGAGAAAATGGTAAGTTTCTAATGTCTGTGAATAGTCGCAAAATAAAATTCCAAGACTTCAGATAAGTGTCGATAGTGAGATCTATGATCGCATTTGAAAGTAGTTATGACATATAAGCTCAGCTGTCTGGCATCCGACAAAATTGAGCCATTGAATGAGGAAAATACATGGAGAAAGGTAAGTTCCAGAAATATATATCATGATTTTTCCAACCGTATTAAAATTTTTAATCTGAATCTTTATTTATATAAATAAGCACATTCAGCTGATAAAATATTGAAACCTTTTAATTTTTAGTTTTGGTAATACAATACTACTGTCTTCAGACCCCTATTCAGCAAACAATTTATTATTATTATGTCATGTAAACAAGGTCTATAATGTTAATAGTACTTAAGGTATATCCCTTATTTGTGTGACCTGCCTAACAATGTTAAACTTCCAGTCAATAGATTATTGCCAAACCAAAAAATCTTTATTTGCCTATTGGTATGTGTATTAGAAATGAAGCAGTTGGTATTTCAAAGCAATAACAGCAAATAACAAAAAATTAAAATACTTCGCCTGTGAGTAGCAGTCTCGGTATCACCACTGTGAACTAAACTGGCAGTGTAAGCTGCTACTATGGCAGAAGTTGATGCACATGCCCTTCTATATCCAGGTGTTCTAGTACGGACTGATAACCTCAGCAGTTGAACATTTACTCAAATTAGGAGTACTTTGTGAATTTTTTTATTTATTTATTTTTTCCCCCCTTCTCCCCCTACTGGTGGGGGCTCGGTGTCAGCCATTTACAGCTGATTCTTTGTCTCCACAAGCTCACCATGTTGCCTATTCTGTGAGCATAACCGTTCCCAAGCAACACATTCTGCAGCAGTTGGGATGTGCGAAGTGGAGGGGATTTCTGCATGAATAAGGCAAAAGTACAGGTGCTGCTGAAGTTAGTACTTTGGTAAACATTTCAGTTTCTGCACAAAAATATTTAAAAGAACGTGGTCACTTACACAATTATTATCCTAATTATTTTGTTCAAAACTTCGGCAGCTTACAGTCTCACATTGTAGCTTGCATTCAGTTGTCATAGATATAATGAAGTTTTGAAATTAAGAAACCTACAGCAGTTTATTCTGAGTGCTTGAAGTGAAAAATCCTGTTGCCCAATAGGCCTCCTTTACTGTTATACTCTGAAAGCTTATTTTATTTTTAAATTAATTAATTGAGGGAGAGATGATATGATTCTATTCTGGTGTATTCATGCTTATCAAACAGCTAGAAAAAATATTATTTTCTAAATCACATTTCTTATAAGATGAATATTATAGAGGAAAAATTCCTAGCAGGAAAATTATATATATATAAAAATAGATGAAGATTACTTACCAGGCGAAGGAGCACAGGTAGTGATAGTAACACAAATAAATAAAACACACACACACACACCAATGGCTCCTTACCCAGTCCCTTAAAACCCTCATCATTTCCTTTCCCTCTCCTTCCCTTCTGCCTGAAGAAGCAGCTAGGCTGCGAAAGCTAGCATTTGTGTGTTTGTGTGTGTGTGTGGGGGGGGGGGGGGGGGGGGGTATTAATTTATTTGTGCTACTATCACTACCTGTGCTCCTTCGCCTGGTAAGTAATCTTAATCTATTTTTTATGTATACATTTCTTATAAGCTGCAATAAATTTTTGTGGTTACTCAAATGGCAAAGAAAATGTTAGAGATGAGTGGCAGAAACCTTGTACTTAAGTATTGAACCTTTTATATTCTGCCTTTTGAAATATTTCCTCTCTTGAGGTTTCTTTGTGCATTGTTTGTTCAAATAAAATGTTTGTAAATCTAAGGGACTTAATTAATTTGGTTATCAGCCCTTAGGCTCACAAACTACTTACACAAACTTGAGTAACTTATGCTAAGGACGACACAAACACCCGTGGTTGAGGGAAGACTCAAACCCCTCATAGTGAACATCCATGCACACCTCAGCAGGGCGCCTTAGTGCACATGGCTATTCACTGTGGCCATTCTTTGTTGTTACATGCAATTCACCAGTATAAGAAATTCACTACACAAAATATTAGGAGATGAATAGCATGAAAAATAGATATTACTAGCTGTGATCATTTTTAATTAAATTTATTACTCCACTCATACTTCACATGTAATTCCACAAAACTCAAACAACACAGAACAAACATGTTACATGCCTCATCAGTTAGAGAGCTGACAGAGAACAGACAAATGTAACATTGTTTAATTAAAAAGATGAACATCAATTTCCATTCTGTTTTTTACAGTTCTCATTTAAACACTATTAATAGCATTCATATGTGAAATAATATTATTTTAATAATTGTAAGTCCAGGTTGGAATTAAACAATATAATTAACACAGTTCACAACTCGCCAGAAAGACGTGACAACGAGCTGCAACAAACACACAAAAAACACACACACAATACTTCCGCTGTCGGCCGTGACCTCCTTCAGAAAATATAACATTCACACAGGCACATGACACAGTGACACAGTGACACAACCGTCATCAGGGCATATTATTTTACATACATCATGGTACGAAAATTACTAATTTGTACTAATGTGGAAAGACACAACTACATTGTATTCTACGTCAAGGTTTTGATTTTCGGTGCTCGTGCCCAGAAATGAGACATCCTGCCCAAGATCCTTCCCACCCCTCCTAAAGTGGTGTTCCGTCGCCCTCACAATCTCCACAACATCCTAGTTCATCCTTATGCCTCCCCGAAATCCAGCTCACTGCCACAGGGATCATATCCTTGTGGAAGACCCCGCTGCAAGACCTGTCCAATCCACCCACGCAGCACTTCCTATTCCAGTCCTGTCACAGGCTTATCCTACCCTATCAGAGGCCGGGCCACCTGTGAAAGCAGCCACGTAATTTACCAACTGTGCTGCAAACACTGTACAGCTTTCTATACTGGCATGACCACCAACCAGCTAACCATCAGGATGAATGGCCACCGCCAAACTGTGGACAAAAACAAGGTGGACCACCCTGTGGCACAGCATGCAGCGGAGCACGCTGCTTCACAACCCGGGCCATCTGGATCCTCCCATCCACCACCAGCTTTTCTGAACTGCACACATGGGAGTTATCCCTACAGTACATTCTCTGATAACTTCCATTTTTTCCACACCCAACAGTTCCTATGCCTATCCTAAACCTCACATATTTTGAGGTTTTGTGTGTGTGTGTGTGTGTGTGTGTGTGTGTGTGTGTGTGTGTGTGTGTGTGTGTGTGTGTGTGTGTACGCGCGGTTTTGTTTTACTTTATTTTCCTGCCCTTTCCATCTCTGCATCTTATTTCTCCCATCTAATATGTACATGCTCTGCAAGGCTGTGCTGTATCCATCCCCACCACTGTGACGTAAACTTCATATCCCCCCTCTCCTATTTCCACACCGCAGAGCACAATTCGGAATGCGGCAGCCGGAGATGTCTCGGTTGTGTGACTGTGTCGTGTGCCTGTGTGAATGCGTGAATGTTCTATTTTCTGAGGAAGGCCATTGTCGATAGCTTGCTTTGTGTGTGTTCTTTTATGTGCCTGTCACAGTCCGTCATCACGTCTTTGCGTTGAGTAGTAAGCTGTCCTTATATTGTTTTACATAGATCGTGACAAGAAAATTACTCGTTGTACTAAAATGGAAAGATTATTTCAAATTAATAATAATGAAAGAACACTAAAAAACGTAAGGAATCCAACCCTGATGAAATATTGCATCCGCACCTATATCCTCGATGCATACTTGCCATATATCCGGGATATATGAGCTAGGTAGACTAATTATATCTCTGGCGTATTACATAGGGCTTATGTTTTATGGTGTCTGACCACTTCGAATTCACCACTAACAGCACTACTAACTAAAATACCTGT
This sequence comes from Locusta migratoria, assembly GCA_026315105.1. NCBI lineage: Eukaryota > Metazoa > Arthropoda > Insecta > Orthoptera > Acrididae > Locusta > Locusta migratoria. The sequence continues at coordinate 55,404,823 of CM048754.1, read as the reverse complement.
ATTAGTTTCCACAAACTTGTACAAAACACACACACACACACACACACATATATTTTACATTGTGACCCCTGAATTTTACACGAGTGTTGAATGTTTGGCTACACTTGGTCGCATATGTCAATCACTTATGTCTCAGCTGTTGTTGTCAACTGTTACTGAATTCTGTGACCGAGACACTTCGCCGCCCAAACTTGTGGGCACAGGCTGGCAGCAGTTGTCGAGAGGTGCTGTGCCAGTGATGTGTAGGTGGCAGGGTAGGGGGGTGAGTGCGATTACCGTGTGCTGAGGAAGTGACGGTGTGCGACAGTTGTGATTCTTGACTTGTTACTCCTCGTGATTTGCACGATCACCTCTCGTCGGCGAAACAAACAGATGCAGTGACAGGAACTGCCACACGGCCTCGATACGTTCAGTTGGGTAAGTAAGGAAACCTTTTACTTTTACGAATCACTGGACATAGTTTGAAAGCACATTCACCCATTCACGTGAGCCTACCGTTTCACATTTTTCGGCACACGCCCTCTCGGGTACAGTTGCCGTTTGTGTGAATGGGTAATCGTGTTATTGTATTTAATTCCCTGGATCCGACCGTTCACTTTCACCTTGTCGCAAAACACCTTTTGCGTGTGTAATGCTTTATTGGGCTAGTTTCTGCCCCTTGGTATTGTGATTCGTACACACATTGTTTAACCAAGTTCATCACACACATACTGGAAAGTTTATACACAAAAATTTACAATTAAAAAAATAGTAGTTTTTGTAGCATGAAAAAATTATGGTTTCAATAATTACACCTCGCATAATGTCAAAAATAGATTTAAGTATAGAACAATTGAAGACCTGACATTCTAAATGTGCTAATGACCAAAAATAAAGTTCTGAAATATAGCAAAAAAACTGTATTGTTTATCGTACGAAATTAATACTCACATTTTATGGTATTATACCATTTATTAACATCCAGTTAATACAAACTATACAGCAAGTCACGATAAAATTGCATTGAATTGGCGAGAAGAAGAAAATTAAAAACGTGAAAGTAGAAAGTGTCTTACACATTGCGTTATTCAGACTAAATGACTAAGTCCAACAGAGGTAAGAAGCTGTAGAGCTTGACGAAATATATCTAAGAATAGGAAATGAAAAAATGTGAAACAAATATCGTCAGTTTGTAACGTCGTTACACAAATCGGTAAAAAACTGACGATGGCTATGTGGTATGTAAGGTTTGTGTTCTTCATTGATCACATTATCAGTAGCAGCCTGGAACTAAGTAAAGTCTTTTTCTTCTACTCAGTGTTTTGAGTGGGTGAGAAGGGCATGTTGAAGTAATTACTTCTTGTAAATCATCAGGTAAGTAAAATTTAACTACCTTCTTGCACTTTTCTATTCAGACAAACTTTCTATCACAAGATAGGAAACTGTGGGCTGAAACCAGATACAGTCAAAGAGACCACAAGCCACTGTGAACATGTTCATATATATAAGTACACGGTTTTTATTTTGTCCACAGCAGTTGTCACTCCAAATCACAAGTTTCATTTTGTTACCAGTTACACTGACAGTACTTTTAGTGCAATTCAAGACGTGGAACAGACATGATGCTAAGCTGTTAGCTCCTCGAGACCCTACACCCTCGTGCCATAAACACATTATTGCTTCACTGTTGTCATGAAAATGAACACTGGAGCTGATTATCGAGCACATTTAGAACGAAGAAGGCTGTGCAGTTAACACCGATGCTATCTGTCAGTGACTGTAAGAACCTCTTACATCTGTCATATGACTAAGCGCTTTTAGTATAATATACTTGCATTGATGTAGCACCTTTAGAGCGGAAAAAACACAATTTTGAAAAAATGGTACTTAGCACATTTAGAATGTTAGGTCTTCAATTACCTATGTTTACATTATGTCACACATTTAGGTACAACGTTATTTACAAATAGACATTACTTTCTCTAACAAATATCATCCTTGTGGTAGGGGCTTAGCGTCAGCCATTCGCAGCTGATTCTTTGTCTACACAAGCTCACCGTGTTGCTTATTCCGTAAGCATAACCTTTCCCAAGCAACACTTTCTGCAGCAGTTGGGATGTGGGAAGTGGAAGAAAGATTTCTGCACATTCTGTTGCACCTTTATAAAAATATCTGTATGGGAATAAGGCAAAACTACAGGTGCCGCTGAAGTTAATACTTTGGTAAACATTTCAGTTTCTCCACAAAAATATTTAAAATAACACGGCCAGTTATACAGATATTATCGAGCAACTGTAATCTAATTATTTTGTTAAAAACTCCGGCAACTTAGTCTCACATCGTAACTTGCATTTCGGTCAGTTATCTCATTAAAGAATATACACACTTAAGTATATAGTGGTCATAATTATGCATTTACCAAAATTATCTGAAGTGAATTTGAATGCTGAGCAAATTGTTATAATTACAGTATACTGATCAGTTTTTTGATTAGGCTGATACCTAGACCTGGAACAGTTTTTTTTCTTTGACTACAAAGCTCGGAAAATGTCTCAAAGGCCTGCTGGTCAGTTGTAAATGAAATCAGCAATACTGTAAGATAGACTAAAATTAATAATGTAGAATTAACTGTGAATAGTGATGTCATTCCTGACACCTATCTAGTTAGCAATATTTCGAAACATTACTTTATAGATACTGGCAAAAACAATATTTGTAGGGAACTGGAGACACTGTACAGATTTGAGTCCACTAACAAACAGTACTGTGGTACACTATCTGCAGTAGCCACGAATGACGTCTACACCTCTTCAGGACTAAATGAAATTTCTCGTATCTCCCGAAAATATGCAAACTTGATCTAGTGACACCATTAGTTCATTTAAGAAACTAAGCCCTTGAAGATGATGCATTCTATGACAGGTTGAAAGCCTTACACGAAAAAGGTGAGTGAAAGCATGGCCAAAACTACAGGCCCATTGCCCTAAACTTGACATTTAGTGAATTGATTGAGGAAATAACATTGAAGAGAAACTTAATAACATTACAATAATGCTGACACATTAACTGACTTCCATCACAGTTTCACAAGAGGCCAAAGAACACGACTGCCAGCATTCCTTTGTGTGCTTGAAAACTATAATGAAAAGTCTCAAACAGTAGTATTGGAGTATTCCTGGACCTCTCAAAAGCACTTAATAGAGCACATCACGATATGTTCTTATAAAAAAATTGGATTGAGTGGTGTCCGGCAAAATCTCGTGTAATTGCTGAAAACATATTTAAAATGTAGACAACAGTCAACAGAAATATTACGACAATGGAATTGAATTTTATTTGATCCTGTAGGATTACATTGTGTACAATACATGTATATGTAATATAGGATACGTCAATAGCATTATATATTCATTTTCACTTATCTCCTAATGTGCAACAGCAAACATATACATATTTAATTTAATACAAGTTATGTCATGTATATAACAATCAAATGTCAATTTTCACAAATTCACTAGAATGTATTAACATTTTGTACAAAATTAATTAAGCAAGTATTCTTCAATGCTGTAAAATTCTTATTCCATTAGATAGTCTTTCAGTTTCCTTGAGAAATGTATATTATCACAAAGATTTTTAGGCAGGTTTCTTAAGAACTTGATGCCCGAGTACCGAGCTCCTTTTTCAAGGATTGTCAGTTGGTGGGGTATGTTTCTTATTTCGTTCTCACCCCGTGTGTTGTGGGTATGCACACTAGCATTTGTATCATACAGTGAAATCTCTTTTGTGATGTACATTATTGTTTTATAGATGTATAAAAACGTGAAAGTTAAGATGCCTAGACTTTTGAAGCAGTTTCTACAGGTCTTAGAGTTCTTAATATGATCCCGATTGCTTTCTTTTGTAAAGTGAACACTTTTTTCGTTTCTTGGATGTTTGAGTTTCCCCACACTGTCACTCCTTACTGAAGGTATGGTTCAAAGAGTCCATGATATATTGCACACAATAGCTGTTTGTCTGCATATTGTGACAGTTGCTTCATGATTAATATAACAGAGCTTAGTTTTTTGCAGACATAGTTAATATGCTCTTTCCACTTCAGAAATACAGGGTGCACATAAATTCTGGAAACATGTTCCATTATTTATTGCACAAGAACGAAAGATTGCACAGACATCATACATATGCTGATTTTTCTCTCTTTTTCCCAACTGCCATAGCGTAGTTAGATAATTTGCCAATAATCAGCACTAGTCCCAAACATGTCAAGTTTAGGTGCTATACCTGTCACGGACGCCGGCCGCGGTGGCCGAGAGGACTGAGGCGCTTCAGTCACGGTCTGCACGGCCACTACGGTCGGGGGTTCGAATCCCCCCCTTGGGCATGGATATTTGTGCCGTCCTTAGTTGTAGCTACTTCATAAGTAGTTTGTAAGTTTAGGGACTGATGACCCCATAGTTAAGTCCCATAAACTCTACAAACATTTGAACCTGTCATGGAGCAGTGGTGTAGTGGGAAACACACTCAAGCGGCTGCCATGTCCAGTTAGGAATATCCAGTGACAGTGCTCTTGGCGAAGAAGAATGCCCCGTACAGTTTTTGACGTGACAAAGCACAGAAAACATATACCTTTGAGCAACCGCGCTCAAATTCAATCCATTTGTGTGGATGCTTTGTACCACAGATTCAACAATTATGCCCGTTCACTTTCCTGTTAGCATGAAAAGTAGCTTCGTTGCTAAAAATTAATCAGACTGTATTTGACTTGGGGAAATTTTTCAGCGTACGAACGCAACCTACAACATGGAGGTCAAGATGTTTTAAGTATTTTAATTCCTTTTAAGCACTGATAATGATCACACAGTGGTCAAAATTTAGATCTGCAAATAAATAAATAAATAAATAAATAAATATTTTTTGTACGACTGATTGCTGAAAAATTTCCACAAATAAAAATTAATCAATCGACAATGCCATCACCATCCTCAAGATTGCAGACAACTACGTCTAGGGGAGGAAGGTGTAGGCAGAGAATACAGCCATATCACACCGCCATCTAACGGGAAAGATACGTACTGAAGTGTAACAAACACCAGGGATCGGCAATCTGCCAGCTGCGCGAGTGCATGAAGGTTAAACAAAATCTGAATTCGTCTTGCGTCCTTCCCTTCAGTGTCTATCACACTTTCAATAAAAGAATTGTCCTCTGATTGTATCTTATTACGATGAACTAACACCATACTCAAACACTGAGTCCATTATCTCCTATGGCAGTACTTGGCCACGTTTTCGCATGCCTGAGTGTGCTACAAACATAACAAATATTAATTCGTATAGTATAACATTCCCATCCTCATTTTTCAGCGTACGAACGCAACCTACAACATGGAGGTCAAGATGTTTTAAGTATTTTAATTCCTTTTAAGCACTGATAATGATCACACAATGGTCAAAATCTAGATCTGCAAATAAATAAATAAATAAATAAATATTTTTTGTACGACTGATTGCTGAAAAATTTCCACAAATAAAAATTAATCAATCGACAATGCCATCACCATCCTCAAGATTGCAGACAACTACGTCTAGGGGAGGAAGGTGTAGGCAGAGAATACAGCCATATCACACCGCCATCTAACGGGAAAGATACGTACTGAAGTGTAACAAACACCAGGGATCGGCAATCTGCCAGCTGCGCGAGTGCATGAAGGTTAAACAAAATCTGAATTCGTCTTGCGTCCTTCCCTTCAGTGTCTATCACACTTTCAATAAAAGAATTGTCCTCTGATTGTATCTTATTACGATGAACTGACACCATACTCAAACACTGAGTCCATTATCTCCTATGGCAGTACTTGGCCACGTTTTCGCGTGCCTGAGTGTGCTACAAACATGACAAATATTAATTCGTATAGTATAACGTTCCCATCCTCATGAACCACAGACATTGCCGAGGTGGGGTGGCTTGTGTGCCTCAATGATACAGACAGCCATATCGTAGGTGCAACTACAGCGGAGGGGTATCTGTGGAGAGGCCAGACAAACGTGTGGTTCCTGAAGAGGGGCAGCAGCCTTTTCAGTAGTTACAGGGGCAACAGTCTGGATGATTGGCTGAGCTGGCCTTGTAACATCAGCTAACATGGCTTTGCCATGGAGTTACTGGGAACGGCTGAAAGCAAGGGGGAAACTACAGTCGTTAATTTTCCTGAGAACATGCAGCTCTACTATATGAATAAATAATGATGCCATACTCTTGGGTAAAATATCCCTGAAGTAAAATAGTCCTCCATTTGGAACTCCAGGTGGGGACTGCTCAGGAGAATGTGTCATCAAGGAAACAAAACAGGCATTCTAAAGATCGGAGAGTGGAATGTTCTAACCCTTAATCAAGGAGGTAGGTTAGAGAATTTAAAAAGAGAAATGGATAGGTTAAAGTTGGATATGGTGGGGATTAGTGAAGTTTGGTGGTACGATGAACCGGATTTTTGGTCAGGTGAGTACAGGGTCATAAATGCAAAACCAGTTGGTGGTAACGCAAGATTAGGTGTATGATGAACAAAACTGCAACATCAACACAATAAAGACTATCTCTAACTCACCTCTACAGATCATAAAGAGACATCTGAGAGACAACGCGCCTCTACGAGGTGATGCGTAAGCAAATCTACAGGCAATCATGAAGTCTATCTCGTTATCGCCGGTATTAGTGCGGCATTGTTTATAAATAATTTTCGATGAATGTACATAGGTTATACAACACCCGTACCAATTAAAGGAAATTTTTTCTTTATGCCGTGTCTATATTTACCTGCAAAATTGTGTTCCATACGAGTTGTAATTAAGGTTCGATGTGTTGTGCCTACTTGTATGTACCGATTCTGAGAAAACTAAATGTTCTTCCAGAAATTGTTACATAGGTTACTACAGTTTAAATGCAACATGGGTAAGAAGCGAGATGTATGCATTTATTTTGCTTATATATCTAATGTGGCAGACGAGTTACAAAAACAGAACATTTCTTTTCTTTTGGATAGTCCCAAATGTTTGACTCTGGTTAGGAATGTTTTTAAATAATCTGGACATCGAAGAAGTATTTGTTAAGCTGGATACGCGGGTTTGTGGCGATCGTTACCGTTACATTCCGTTTATTATCTAACATGCACTATTATTAAACATGTCTGTCGGCTGTTGTGTACGTACACGTAGAGCTTGGTGAGAGAATGCTTAAAATAATACAATATGTTTATCAACAGAACTGTTAGAATTTCTTTATGTAGCCTGCCGAGAGAACACTGTGTTTGTGATTGCACTGGAGATCGAGCTGTACTCACATTACTGTTAGGCTTTTTTATTTTTAAAACAAAGTTCTGTAGATCCTTCATACCGTTTCCATGGTAATTTCGAGAGTAATTGTTTAAGGTAGTTGGGTTACACATCTAGAGTGTTTAAGATGGACACACACAAGTTTGTGGCGATCGTTACCCTCCTATTCTGTCACATTATCCAACGTGCGCTATTTTAAAAAAAAAAAAAAAAAAAAAATCGTGTTCGTCGGCTGTTGCACACATTGTCTATAAGAAGAGATACATTTATTTTGCGCAGACGCCTGGGGAGGTGAACGATTTACGAAAGACGGAAGAAATTATTATTATTATTATTTGTTAGTCCTAAATGTTTGGTTAGAATTGTTTCTAAAAATTGTCGATAAATGTACAATATTTAGAGTAAACCTGCCCGTAGAATTATACCGAATTTCTTTGTGTTGTGTCTATATCTACCTCTAAAACTGCGAGTTGTACTTAAGTTTCGATGTATTACGTTACTTAAACGGTATGTTCCGATTCAGAGAAAAAATAATGTTCTAATTGTTGCCGGCCGCGGTGGCCGAGGGGACTAAGGCGCTCCAGTCACAGTCTGCACGGCCACTACGGTCGGGGGTTCGAATCCCCCCTCGGGCATGGATATTTGTGCCGTCCTAGTTCGTAAGTAGTTCATAAATAGTTTGTAAGTTTAGGGACTGATGACCCCGTAGTTAAGTCCCATAGACTATACAAACATTTCTAATTGTTGATCAAAAACATAGGATGTCGCGATTAATATGAAAATTAGGTATACAAAAATTATTGGGAGCGGTGTTGGATGATTTGGCGACGGTCATATACAGGGTGTTACAAAAAGGTACGGCCAAACTTTCAGGAAACATTCCTCACACACAAAGAAAGAAAATATGTTATGTGGACATGTGTCCAGAAACGCTTAATTTCCATGTTAGAGCTCATTTTATTATTTCTCTTCAAATCACATTAATCATGGAATGGAAACAAACAGCAACAGAACGTACCAGCGTGACTTCAAACACTTTGTTACAGGAAATGTTCAAAATGTCCTCCGTTAGCGAGGATACATGCATCCACCCACCGTTGCATGGAATCCCTGATGCGCTGATACAGCCCTGGAGAATGACGTATTGTATCACAGCCGTCCACAATACGAGCACGAAGAGTCTCTACATTTGTTATCGGGGTTGTGTAGACAAGAGCTTTCAAATGCCACCATAAATGAAAGTCAAGAGGGTTGAGCTCAGGAGAGCGTGGAGGCCATGGAATTGGTCCGCCTCTACCAATCAGTCGGTCACCGAAACTGTTGTTGAGAAGTGTGCGAACACGTCGACTGAAATGTGCAGGAGCTCCATCGTGCCCGAACCACATGTTGCGTCGTAAAGGCTCAGCAGCACAGGTAGAGTATCTCGTATGAAATCATGATAACGGCCTCCAGTGAGCGTAGGTGGAAGAACATGAGGCCCAATCCAGACATCACCAACAATTCCTGCCCAAACGTTCACAGAAAATCTGTGTTGATGACGTGATTGCACAATTGCGTGCGGATTCTCGACAGCACATACATCTTGATTGTGAAAATTTACAATTTGATCACGTTGGAATGAAGCCTCATCCGTAATCCGAAATACTAAAATGAGCTCTAACGTGGAAAATTAAGCGTTTCTGGACACATGTCAACATAACATATTTTCTTTCTTTGTGTATGAGGAATGTTTCCTGAAAGTTTGGCCGTACCTTTTTGTAACATCCTGTATATATTAGGGGCGCGGGTTCGAGTCCCAGATCGGGTCTTTAGGACTGTCAGTGGGGCGGAGGTAGGGGCGGTGGCGGGGATGGGGGGCTGTACTCACGCAAGAGCCCTCTTGTGGAGGCGGCTGCTCTTGTTATTCTTGAAAACATAGATTGCTACAATTAAATTGATATGAAAATTTAATAAAATTAATCGGGGGTGGTGGTAGATGGTGTGGGGGCAGGCGGGAGCGGACCTCGACCAAGTGCGCAGCCATTGGAGGTGGTCATGTTGTTTACGAGAATGTTACTTGTTATTTGTCATTCGTCCTGAAGACCGTCGTTGTCTTACTAACAAGGAAGTGGTCAGGCTTGTCATGGCGAAACCTGTGTTGCTATTTTCACCACTGTGGGTTAACATTGAAGAAAGTCTGTTTGCAGAATGTTAGTTGCTGACATGACCCGGAAGTCTGTAAAAACGTTTAAGGCCAATTCACACTATCCGTCACCTCACGTCAACGTCACGTCAATCTTTCTCGCGAAGAATGTTTTGACAGAACGGCCGTCTGCTAACATCGGAAATTAACCTATTTTCGTCACGCGAATTAAAAGTTGCAGTCGACGATTGCACTATTTATATACAAGTAAGTCTTATTAATCATTATTTTGTTGTTGTACTTCGTTTTAGGGGTAAATCTCAAATGTTTCATGACGACTTAAATATTTTTGTCATTTGAGTGTCCTCCTAAAATCGAGGTCGGATATCTGAAACCAAAAAATGGTTAATGTTACTTAACATTGTAACAGAAAAGACTGAAGCAAACTGTTTATTTGAATAAGATTGTAATCTGAGTAGGCATTTCTCATTAAATAATATTTTAAATGAAAAAGTCAGTTCTAACAAAGGACAAAAATGCCGTTGTTTACGATGGTATTAACAATATCAGCGGGCAAATCGTAATGGATAATGTAAACAGGCGCTAGTTATGCTCTTATAAGTATTGTTTGATGTTTTCATATGTTAATATTTTCGCTTGAAAATAGATGTCGGTGTTTTGAAATGTTGTTTCAGTTCCCAGTAAGTTGGCCAAAAACATACACTGTAAAGTTTTTATTTGGCCGTCAATAACATTTAGCGGTGTTGTTCCCTCAATTCTAGTATTAAACTATGATTTTCTACATAACAGATCGCCACTCATAACCTCACTTTCAACATTGTATTTTGAGATGGGCCAATTGACGTGAATACAACTTGACGTGACGGTGCCGTGACGCACCGTTGACGTGATGGACAGTGTAAATTGGCCTTTATGAAGTATGACATTATTGTCGCATGGTTTCCGCACTTATAGCTGCCTGTTGTACTACCCTGACCTCTCTCGCGAGATTATACCAACGCCATCTAGGGACAAGGTGGCGTTATCTACGCATCGCTCTCTTGCCACAGCAGTGAGAGAGCTGATTCGCCCAGTGAAAGCGATGTTTGATAATTAATAAATACGATAATAATAAATTCGTTGACAAATTGTAGCTGATGTGATATCTACAACATTCTTTCCAAATAGCTACGAAACAGACACAAATACATATACGTTCTAGAACATGTCAAACTTTTATTTCTTGTAATTACCGCAAAATGCGAAATATTGATACAACGTTCAAAACATAGGTTTTTTGTGCATCAAGAACATACAAGCAAAGACGACATATGACATTAGCTTCGTTCGAGTGATGCTGCTGACAGTCAGGAACAGTTTGAAGCGTTCGAGTGGCACTTCTGACTCTTGCTGACGATATCTGACTGGCCAATCTGGTGTTCGAGTGGCGGAGCTCATAGTTGGCGACCGAAAGTTTAAGTCAGCGGATTTTCGTCAAACTGTTTTCTGACTAACTCCAAAGCGTTTAACAAGCCTCGGCCAAAAGACAAGCCTGCACATTTACGAAGAGGTTTGTGTTCCAAGTCGTCCATTTTCTCTTGATTGAGGCTGAGTTTGTATATTAGACAGGCATTCTTTCAACTTATGTGGCCTTCTAATACAGTACGTCCCCTTTTTATTACACCCATACATACTATAAATGAAAGGTGTGGAAATTTTCATAACACGAATTTAAAGATGAATGCGTATGTTTTTACAGTTTGGATTGTGATATATTCGCCTGAAAATGAAGTAAAAATAGTCCTACTGAGATTTTCAGTGCCATCTGTAAATGAAGTGATTGACACATAAGAATAAAGGCCAATTCACACTGTCCGTCACGTCAACGTCACGTCACGGAACCGTCACGTCAAGTTGTATTCACACTGTCCGTCCGTGTCCGTCACGTCAATTCGTTCATCTCAATACGCGATGTTGAAAGTGAGATTATAAGTGGCGATCTGTTATGTAGAAAGTAGTAGTTTAATACTAGAAAGGGGGAACAACAACGCTAAATGTTATTAATGGCCAAAGAAAACTTTACAGTGTATGTTTGTGGCCAACTTACTGGAAACTGAAACAACATTTCAAAACATCGACATCTATTTTCAAGAGATAAAACAAACATATGAAGACATCAAACCATACTTGTAAGAGCATAAATAGCGCCTGTATACTTTAAACATTACGATTTGCTCGCTGCCATTGTTAATATCGTCGTAAACAACTGATTTTTTGTCGTGATTCTTAAGTTTCTCCCGGCGTATTTGATGATCAAAATATCCACGGGTGTACTGCCGGTCTATAGTGTCCAACGGGCACAATATTTCGGCGATCATACATGTCGCCATCATCAGGTGAACTGACGGACTGAGCTCCTGGAAACGCGCCGGCACGGAGGTCCGCACGCTACGGCTGCTCGAAGGGAACTGGGTTCTAGCCCGGTAGCGGGCCATTTAAATACCCGCGGCCCGCGGAGCGACCCCTCCGCGGTCCGCGCCCCGCGCCGCGGCCGCGCAGTGGAACCGATTGCGCCGGCGTCTGAGAAGACGTCGGTGTGAGGGCTCTGTCCGCCGTGGTCGTCACTTCGTTACGTTTGCTAGATTTACTCTTAATTAACCCAATCGCTGGTTCCCAAGCTTTGCTAAGATTATAGCCAGAGTCACGGTTTATGAGGTCGTCACTTGTGCGAATTTCAATGGCCTCTCTAACGACGCAGTCCCAGTATCTCGACGTCTGTACCAAAATCCTAGTGTGTTCATACTCCATGGCGTGATTCTCCGACAAACAATGTTCAGCGACCGCCGACTTGCTCGGATACATCAATCGTGTGTGCCTCTGGTGTTCAACGCATCGATCCTCGACGGTACGCATCGTCTGTCCAATATATGACTTTCCACACTGACACGGAATCTGGTACACGCCCGCGGACCGCGGAGGGGTCGCTCCGCGGGCCGCGGGTATTTAAATGGCCCGCTACCGGGCTAGAACCCAGTTCCCTTCGAGCAGCCGTAGCGTGCGGACCTCCGTGCCGGCGCGTTTCCAGGAGCTCAGTCCGTCAGTTCACCTGATGATGGCGACATGTATGATTTTTTTATAAATGGAGAGAAATGTTTACGTATATTTTGCGTTTTGTCGAAGTTTATGATCAGAATTTAATCCACAATGTATTTCTAATGGCGGAATGCACACTGTCCGTCGCCGGTCCGCCACCTCACGTCAACGTGAGCTTTCTCAAGAAGAATGTTTTGATGGAATGGTCGTCTGGTAACATCGCGACTCGCAAGTTAACCTAGTTTCGTCACACGAATTTTATACTCGACAGATACACGGTTTGCAGGCAAATGTGTCTTGTTAATCTTTATTATTATACTTTGGTTTAACGGTAAATTGCAAATGTTTCATGACGACTTAAATAGTTTTCTCAATTGAGAAATGCATAACATATCGCCAGTCATAACTTCACTTTCAACATTGGTAGAGACTAGAGAGAAAAGATGCCAACTAGCGCTATGGGTGGCCAATATGCGAAACAGGTGAAATAAGCGTTCGAGTTGGCTTCGGAGTTGGCAACTGTCAAAAAGCGCGCATGCGCAGTAGAGGCCTTCCAAATCGTCAGCAACTGTCAGGAACTATCAGCTTTTGGGCCACTCGAACGAACCTATTGACAGCTCACAAGGCGTTGATGCATAGCAGTTTCAACTGGTACCGGAAGAACTGATTGGTTGTGGGTAGGAGCCAATGGGACGTGGCTACTTCTAGGAACATCTTTGAAAGCTTCACTGATATGATATTTTTGTGGCCATTTTGAAGTGTGTAATGTTTTTTCGGAATTACATTTTAGAGCATTGCGTGGATGCTTATATAATCACCCAAGAAGGGATGGAATTGGGAAAAGGGGAAAATAAAATACATCCGAAAATTTCACTAACTGAAGTGATATTTGATTTCATGTCCCATCCATGATTGCCAAAGAATGTTCTTTTTTGTGTTGTGAGTAATTGAAAATTTTGAGAATGGAATGTATTAAAATGTTTTTATTGCAATTTTTAATCATCTGATTTCTGTGAGATGCCATTGTCATATAAGTGTAGAATTGTAGTTTTCAATGTGTAGTAGTAGTAAAGTCTTTAGACAAATAACAAAAATTCATTGATTTGGAAATATGAAAATATAATTTCCTCACTTGGCCCTGCGAATCACAGACGTTGTTAGACGTCTGTAGAGAAAACTCGGACGGTGTTAGGAAGGAATCAGGCCTAATATCAGTATATTTCGAGGCGTGTCAAGCATATTTAATCCCATTTTCAAACCGTGGGAACGAAAACTGATAATGTACGACTGATTGCAACTTGAGATATTGTCACGATGATAGACAGGAAACTGCTGTGATTTGCACACAATAATTTTCTCTCTTAGTTTTCTGCAATATGGCTTCCACTGGCGGAAAAGTTCTCTGTCTAACGGTTGAATTAAATTCGCCGTGCCGGCTGGAATCTGAAGTATCTCTACTTCTTTGTCAGGGTGAGCTTGAAATACAGCTTTTAATGAATCAGAACTTTTATGACCAGACCATTAATCTAAAAGGAGAAGAAATTTGTTCCCACAGAACGGAAGAAAAGCATGATGCATGAAAAGTGTAACATTATCATTTCCCATTTTTCCAGAATCTGATGCGTCTTCCACAAGATTGTCCACGTAGAACATTGTTTGTTTGACATGTGGTCCAAAACGTCCAGTTGGTTCTTGATGACACACATATAGTTTAGACAGCAACGAACCATCCAGACTAATTATGGGCATTATAGTGTATGTATGGGTGAGTGCAGTCGTGGACCGTGCAATTGCCTCAATATGTTTTTCCCCCTTTGATTGACAGTGTTCTTTTCACACGCATTATCTGCATTGTAAACGTAAGATTCACTAAAACTGGCGATCTTATTTTTTGAAGTCGTAAGAAAAGCTTCTAATATTTCCATTTGAGTCACTTCATTTTCCGACCTGTTTCTCGATACAAATTTTGTTATTTTTCGTGCCAGAATTTTACATGATCTTTTGAAGTGACTAATCCAACTTTGAGAAGCTGTAAATTCTTTATCGTCTATCGCGTTGGCAATCTCTAACGCCCAATCATCGGTAAATTGCTCAAAAAGCCGCGCATTTATCTCCGTCGCAATTTCCAGTCGACTCTTATGTCGTCCAGCGACTTCCTTTTTCCTTCTATACAATTCACGTTCAGAACGGACAAAGCAATACCTATTTTGAACAGTACTAAAACGTAGGCATTTCTTACCACTTTTGTTCAACCAATAATTCACCGCCCTTTTTTTTCTGATATTGTAATTGTAGTTGCTGGTGTTGCTTTCGGAGATAACGGATGATGGTACGTGGAACTATCACTCGAAGAGTCTTCATGTGTGCAACTTTCTTCCGTTTCTTCGCCGTCTGTAGATTCACAGTCTGCATTATCGAGTTTTTCAGTCGTTTCTAGCCACCTGTCTACCCTAGTTACTTGCTCGTCTAGAAGTTTAACTAATGTGTCACACATAAAATAGTCTTCACACGTGTTTTCTGTTGATTGCTTCATTTGGCGTCTGTGGTATATATCCATGGCAAGCAGCAAAACATTTACAGCGTTTTCCATCACCTGTGAGGGAAGATGGAATGTTCTCTGTAAAGTGGCTTGCGGAGTATAGATGTAGATGTACAGAATATCTTTCATATCTCTAACCAGTTTCAGCGCAGTATGTGCATGCCACAGAAACGAATATTCATTTCTCCTTTCAATCAAAACCGTGCAACAATATTCCTCTTTGGTGAACGCACGATAAGACGGCCGCACCAGAGTCGAACATAAAGAGTCGCGAAACTTTCAGTGATTTTCTGCAACTTCGCGACTGCAGCGCTACCAAGCGGCTGGGTCGTAAAAACACACCACGAAGCGATTGAGTAATGAATTTGTATTTGGAGTGAAGCAGCATTCTCAAAAGAACTTCGTATTTACGTGCTTTTGTGGCGCTATAAATTGTAACAACTGTCAAAAATATAATTCGTAATCTCTCATTTCGGAAGGATGCTCAGAAGTAACAGAATAATGTTATGAATAACAGGTGTTCGTTTACATTGGTTAGTTTTAATTTTAGGCATAGAGTTAAATCTTTAACAATTCATTCACATCCAAACTTCTGCTATTAATGAGAATCGCAAATACTTGACCATTATTTCATAATATTACTGCTGAATAAAAGTAATGTATAAATGACTGCTTAGGTTCGTACCTCAGGTTCACAAAAATGATAACCCTGTATACTAACATATTTTGTCGGTTACCTACTAGTTTGATAAAGTGAATATGTAGCTACAAATAAATAATATGTCCATATATAACCTGTTAATGTTAGCACGTCACATTCTTGAAGATATTCAGTTTGATACCTGCCAAGTAGCTAAAAAATTGTGATAGGTACACGAAAGGCACAGAAGCAAGAACGAGGTGCAAAGTTGGTTTAAACAACGATTTAGAATCTAGTCCCCTACGATGTAAAAACAGTACAATGCCCGAAATTCGCTAAAACAAAACTCGTGCAACATGTCAGTACGCACCAAGAACGCGAA
This sequence comes from Locusta migratoria, assembly GCA_026315105.1. Taxonomy (NCBI): domain Eukaryota; kingdom Metazoa; phylum Arthropoda; class Insecta; order Orthoptera; family Acrididae; genus Locusta; species Locusta migratoria. The sequence goes on along the minus strand of CM048754.1, from coordinate 55,388,745 downwards.
CATAATCATAATCAGTTCCTTTTATATACTACAGCACATTAGGTTGCAATTCATTTCTGCTTTCAAAAGGTTTCAGACGATATTAATATGACTCGGGTACTGTGAACTGTATAAATTACATTGCACTGACAATTTGTTAAATTATAGACTGGCATTAACAGAAGCAGTGATATTAATATAATGATGTTTTCGTATTTGTATTAGAAAGTTCACAGCAACGTTCAGTGAGCAGGAAATTTGAAAGTAACGCCATTAAAAACGGTAACTTCACAGTCTACATCGTGTCATTCCACTGTTATTCCCTACTGGTCGCTTGGAGCACTAGTATTACTTCAGCTGCAATATTTTTCCTCGGGAGTTTTGTGACTGTCTGTGATAGACTGTGGCCACACCTCCCGACCATGCGCGCAACGCTCACCATAACAACAGCTCGCGACTCACCATTTCCAGGGGTGGCCAGCCGTCACCGCAAGTGCCAAGCAGGGAAAACAGCCATTTTGTAATTTTTTTAGGTGACTTCCAGGTCATGTCAGTAGCTAATATTCTGCATACAAACTTCCTTCAATGTTAACTAACAGTGCTAAAAAAATCAATACATGTTTCGGCATGTGTCTGTGTTGTAGTGCAATTACATGTCTGATGACAATCATCCTTAAGTGCGCTATTGTTCATTCTGTCCTTTCGGGAAGGGTGGGTGGTGGCGTCCTTTGATTAGCGGTCGGGCAACTGGCCTAGGGAGGAGGGGTGGGGGTAATGGTACTCACACAATGCATCATGTGTAGAATCTCTGTGGGGCCGAACCCCCTTTGCATGTAAGTTACTATGAACAGCATAGTGAACGCATTTTCACAGCAAAGATAGACACGAAGTCAACACCAAGCACAGTAGTCGTTTACATGCCAACTAGATCTGCCGATGATGAGGAGATCGAAGATACGTTTGAGGAGATAAAAGAAATTATTCAGACCGTTATAGGAGAATTATACGTAATTCTGATGAGGGACTGGAACTCGGTAGTAGGCTTCAATCATCGAGGATAGTCGCCTTAAGTGTAAGAATCGGGCACAACACATAGTTCCCGAGATATGACGTCATAAACAATGGGATGCGAGAAAAACTGATACATCACGCGACAATGTTGCACATTTCCTCCTAAACCACTGCACTGCTTTCAACCAAATTTGATACACATATTCCTTACCGTGAGGTACCAGTTGCTGCAAGGTTAAGAACCACATGGTTCAGAAGATATGCCGTCATCAACAATGGGAATTGCAAAAAACTACCAGATAATGCGACAAGACTTTTTCATATACAGTATGAGAATGAGAGTACTTAGCGACTTGCAACAAATTTTAAAGATAATTTCAAACCTTCATTCTATTTTTTCTCGCCTACAACGACAGTAAAACGATGAAAGGAAAAAAGAATCTCGCTTACTACTACTCTGCTGTTCATGGACTAAAAGTATGGCCTTCGGTTTGAAGTTAGAATTTATAATTTCTACACTGAAAATTGTAGCTGCAGGAAACTTTACAGATAGTATACAAACATATAACGTAATGCACATTGGAAATTGTACCACAGTACAACATGTAGTTCATGAGATATGAGCATATAAACATCACTCACTACGTTTACATGCAACACATCTTCTGGAAGACGAAAACCGATTTCCGTAAACCGTTTTTCGCTGTCGTGTTTACATGGCATAGCCTGAATTGGATTTCCTAGCCCACTTAACATGGCGGCTGAAAAACAGCTGATTCAGTGCCTGATTTAGTCCGCACAATCGCTATTTTTCTTTATTTAAATACTCAGATTTATGTTCATTTTAATGTTTATACTTTTATTTCACATTAGAAAATATCACTCTTTCCATATGTGCTGAAAATTCATGAGAAGAAAACACAGTCTGACAAGCCAAGAACGCTTCAAAAACGGTTGCGTTTACATGGGCGCGAAAGTCGATTGTGGAACTGGAAAACTGCTTTAGAGAAGCGGATTTCCAGAATTGATTTTGGAGTGTTTACATGGCCAACCAAAAGCGGAATGGGATCCCATGTAAATGGGGTGACCATTCATGGAAAACTGCCCCATTACACACCCATTCTACACGACCGAATTATTAACTACAGTCCACTCACTGGTATTGCGCAGAGAGCTGTATAAATGGCCAAGTACTATGACCCATGTATTCCACTTCAGCATGACAGCTCAAAGTGTAAACATCATCGCTGATGTCCAAGCTTTCTACAACTATGAGTGCAATCGTTTCATATTTAAAGACCTGGCATTCATAAATTGTTCTGAAGATGATGTGATAAAAACATTAAGAATTGCATCACCAAGATTATCCAAGAATTTGAAGTGTGTTAAAAACCTGAGGACCACAAAGTGGTTGACATGAAACTGCCATGGAATTCACTTATACGAACCTGGTGTACCTGAAAGAGAAATGGTGTCCACACTTAGACTACATTTTGATTACCCTGGAACAGTTATTTACGTTAAAGGTGAAGACAAGATTACCTGGATGCTGCAGATCTTTAAGTATGTAGCCGATCAAGAGCTGGAACTTCTAGGATCTCCTGCTATCCATAAAATAAATAAAATTGTCTTGTGTTATATGATAAGCTAGAATTACTTTTAAGTTGGCTGAAAAGAGAAAATAAATTAAATTTTACCTAAGAAACCCTGTGCATGTTATTTTCCCCACTTTCATTTTTAAAATTTTTTAAAAATTTTATTTAAAGTCTGAACCACATAGTAAAGCTCTCAGCGTTATGTATGTTTGTAAATGTATCTCTCCCTATAGAAGAGTGCGTGCAATGCAGATGTTTTTGCATGTTGTTGTTATGGTCTTCAGTCCAGGGACTGGTTTGATGCAGCTCTCCACCCTACTCTATCCTGAGCAAGCCTTTTCATCTTCTCACAAGAATGGCAACCCTCTTCCATTTGAATTTCTTTACTATATGCGTCTTTTGGTCTCACTCTGCGATTTTTGACCAATACACCTCCTTTCAATAAGTTTACGACATCTACATGTCTAAGAATGTGAATGTGACCTACCAATCGATCCCTTTTTTTAATCAAGGTTTGTATGTCTAAGTACGGTTAACGTTTTTGTTGTCCTCGTTTATTCACGAAAACAACATGAAGTTCTTAATATCAAATACAGAAATGTTTGAGCATTACAAGCTCTTAACAATTCAGAGTTAGGTTATTTTCATTAAGATTATTTTTGGTCTCAGTGTACATGGTACAACTTTATCTAGTTATCAATACACATATTTAACATCAGCTTCACAAATGTTTGAGCAATACGTTATCGAGTTTGCGATATTTTTTCTTTCCCAATTTCCTTGTACAAGTTCTAAACCTTACAGAGAGACTCATAAAGCATAGATATGTTTTTCATCTAAGGATTTCAAATTATTAACTTACGGAATAGGTCTAAGGTTTAGAGACATCAATTAGCAGAAAAACTAATAACATTACTAAATACACTAAAATTAATCAAGTTCCATTCGGACAGCACACAATGGTTAAGAAAAAAATCCTGCTGGGTTGTGGCTCCAGGCTACAATATGATTATTATATTACCTAGAGCTGGAGTGATTGTTCCAAGTGAGTTTTAATAACAATGTGCTGGGATGCTTATTGATACATTGTTGTTGTTGAGATGTTTGTCATTAAAACTTAATACTAATAAGTTACAGAGTGAAAGGGTACTACCTTTATAATAATTAGAGCAAATGCATGGAACTCACATAATAATCGGATGTTTAGTGGTAGTGGAAACTATTATATCAAACTAGACTATTGTACTCATTCACCCAAATGAAATGAAACTGTAGCACATAATGCTTACTTCTAGTATTTTAATCTGAAACATTTTTTCAAGTTTTGACTGAATTTTATACAGTAAAACGCGAATATGTACAAAGTGATGAATGCCATCAGTTTTATAATTTTATACTTTTTCTTTGATTATATATTTTAGATTTTTTTACGTTTATTTTCAGCCTTCGAGGCAGTTATATATATATATAATTCTTGTATTTTCTATATACTTTTGTTTTTAAAAAACATGTACACAATCAGGCATACATATTTAAGGTACATTGACACTGGCCACAAAAACAGCGCCATAGCATGTGACATTACGACTTATATGGAAAAGGTGCTGCTACAGCCGTTTCCACACTCTCTGTGACTCAGCTTCGGTTGGTTGACTTGTATTTGGTTTTAGTTTGTGACTTGCGTGCTGTAGATTTCTTCTTGACTTTCACAGTTTGTAATGGATGAATTGATTATAAATTTTATTTGTCACCCCAGTATGAAATTTAAGTTGGTAGATCTGGTACTTCTTCATAATTAATAAAATTTATATCTTCCTTGAATTTTTCACACTGTAAATATTGGTTCTGTGCATCATTTAAACGTAAAGACTTTTTGTAATGTTTGAGCATTAAATACCGTTTCTCAGGGGCTGATATTGAATAAACTGAAAAAAATTAAAATCATTGAGTCCCAGTAGTTCATACTGTTTGAAGCCAGTCACAAAAGATATTATTTGTGCCTGATTCCTTTTTCATTCGAATTATTCTTTAAAATTTTTTTAATTAAAAGTCTCTCCTAACCAAAGCTGTTAGATATTTTTCTTTCATACATTAACGTATTTCTTACGAACTTCACAGATATTATTAAATGTTCAGCTCTAGAATAGTCTTGGACCATATTACGGAACTAAATACTTGAATGACTGTTTAAGACTTTTTTTTAGTTTCACAGATTCTCTGTTATGAAATTATTAGTTAGGTACAACCAAATCACTTTCACAGAAAACACTTCATAAGTTCCCCATTCGTGACTATTTTCGTAAAAGTCTCATTGACATTAAAGTCTCTGGATCCTTTTACATTGACTATGAACTTTACTTCTTCCAGATAAGTTTTTTAAAAGTTATTTACTTAAAACTTGTAAATAAGTTCGAATTACAGTATCACGAATATTAATTATTAAATGAGGCAAAAGTTACTAATTCTTCCTTCCTAGCCTATCTCGATCAAAGTACCAAGATATTGCATGCGTTAGCGTATGATCATGATATGAAAGTTTATATTAAGAAATAAATAATTTATCGGATTCCTTTCTGTCTTCTGTCATAAACCACGTATGATATTTTGAAGTTAAGGACTGAATACTGAGAGCAACCACATAGAGAGTTAATCACATAGAGCATTAATCACGTAGAGAGCGAGTAAAGGCTGGTTTACACGACAGCACTACATTTCATGAAACTGCGCAACAGGCCAGTGCGCATGTGTGGTAGGCGTTCGCGCAACTTTTTAGCAAAACTGAACAGTTTCGGCACCTTCCAACTTTGGCGAAACTAATTGCACGTATTTTTAGGTTAGGTTACAACCAAAATAGAACAAAGTAAAACATAGAGGGGGAATTGAAGAAATTGTTCGTTTTTTGGACATATATGTGATGCATAGGTGTTTGTGGGATTGTAATGACCAAAACTTCAGAAATAAGCAGCGGCGTGTTAGTGCTCTTGAAGCAATTATTCGTGAATTAAATATTGTGTTGACGATTAGTGAACTGCAGACAAAAATACATTCAATTTGAAATACCTATACAAACGAACTATGGCAATTGTGGATTTCGGAACACGGTACAGGTACAGTAAAGACGAATATCTACTTGACAAGAAACGTAATACAATTTGTAATTACAGTTCTGGTAACAATGCCACATGCATAAAAGTATCTTGTTTGTTTATTACATTACTAACTCTGTTTAAAAGGAAGGAGAACTGCTCTGGTTACATTGTAAGTTGATTAAAATAACTTTTAGAATTTTCAACCGCAATACATTTCAGCAAGGTCGCTGAGCAATCCAGTCACGAACCCAAATACGGTTTTTTATTCTTTTTATATTTAGTCTTATGCAGCGACTTCACAGAGAGAAGCAATAGCTCTGCCACAATTCTTACAGTTACCAAAACTTTCATTCCACGGTGACTACGGCACTCACAAAACAATGAAACTGAAGTGTTTAGTATTGGCGAGGTGTCTACAGACATACGTGAAACCAGCTGCGAGCAATTCATTTCACGCAACGAGTTTCGCAACCTAGTGTCGTGTAGACTAGCCTTAACTTAACTGTGGGTACTATTTATAATGGCAATATGATAAATGATCTCTGATATATGACGTGTTTTGACCTACTTATTCCCTGGATATTATTATTCTGAGTTACACTGATTAATTTGAATTTACTAAAAATTTTGAAAAAATGAGAAACTTCTGCCTCTTAACAAATAATTAAAATTACGGAACGTTGATAAGTGTCACTGTGATATTTGATACCTGACCATTACCAGTCATATCTTGATATCTTGTCATCTAAACAAGTTCAGTGTTCTGATGTAATGTTCAGGATGCTATTTACAATGTAATGGACCCTCATTTGAAACCTAATATAGCTACATACACTTGCCCGCAATTAAATACAACAACTTTTTAATTTATAACGATTTTATGCTTTGTACAACTGCACTGACAGGTACTGTAATAGAGTTAATTAACAGATACACTCAATCAGAAATTACAACATGAACCTTCTCACTTCCTTTCTAAAATGCATATGGCAAGTGTTTATGAGAAATGAAAATGCCAATTCCAGAATCTGAATACACTGCCAGCACCACACTTATTTTACACATTTGTAGAATTAAATAGTCTGATGTGTGCCTACAAATCTCCCTTCAGTAATCACTCAATAACACCTGTTTAGTCACACACAAATATTAAGCATGCACTGTATAAGAACATCATAAAATACGTAAATTAACTACAGTATGCTCGTGAACATTTTGTCCTGCATTCCGCTGTCTGTCACTGTTACCCAACAAACCATACAAAAAGCACATATTTTGGAAGTATCTTTAATTTGATGAGCAATTAAAAAGCACATTGTTTATAAAATGTAGGCATAAATACACGCAAATACCAAATATGGCAATAGCCTTCAAACAAACATGGTGGCGGTTCATATTGATTCTGAGAAATGGCGCCACAAAGTTCAAATGACCTGACCTTTGTCGAGTGGCAACAGTTGAATGGCTCCACCAAAATATTTGCAATTGACACTAACATTTTCCGTGGCGTAAGTGAAATGGCACCTTTTTTATGGCCAGTGTCAACGTACCTTTACACAGATATGCACACAGAATCGCGCACGCACACACACACACACACACACACACACACACACACACACACACACACACACACACACAACCCAACCCAAGCAACACAATCATACTCCCACCCACCCAACTATGCACAATATGACAAAAGGCCATACTATTCTATACAAGCACACACACAAACACACGAAATCTTTCTCTCTCTCTCTCATTCTCACTCACATTTTTTCTGTCAGCATCCCCCCCAACAAATTCTTTCTCTCTAAGTGAATAGTGTGAGTATGGCAAGGTTTCGATAGTGTTATCACTGATGACCCTTTTGTTATCATGAGGAGAGAAACCAACTTTAGACTGCAGCAGGGTGTACACGTTGTGTCCTACTGATCGAGTACTAGCGTGCTGAACTCTATGTGTAGCATGCGGTGGGGTGCTGCGAACACCCCTGTACTGACACTGCAAGTAATCTTCAATCGTCAATACACGAGATTCCGAACCTCTAATATCATTTGCCCGCCTCTAAGTGTCCCCATATACTGTACGATATGCATACTTCTTCACCCAAAGTCATACAACTCCACAATCAGCAAACCATTTGATTCATCCTTCATAAGACCTATAACATTCTTGGTCTGAGGAACAATGCCATAGGGATTATCGGCCCTATAACCGGAAGTAATGAATTCTTCTCTGGTACGTTTCATTACTGCTTATGGGTCACAGTTTTTCACCCAGTAGATGAAACTATCTGTATCCATGTACAGTAACTTTGGTTCCATGAAATAAGGCATAGCAATCTCATAGTGGAACCTGTACATGTGGCGTTTGGACAGATCAAGTATGCACATCCCCAGATAGATAGGTTTGGCAAACTCTACCAAAGCCTTCATTATCTTGTCAGCAATGAAGTTTTCTTTCAACATGGTGAGCCTCTTAATAGTCGGTGACGCAATTAATTTTCGTGTACCACAATGCCCATCCCACTTTGTACTAATTTTAATATTGTGTTCTTGACTTAAATTCTGCAAGGTCTTCCCGAAAATGAATTTGTTCATTAACTTATAATAATGTTCCTCAAAATCAATAGTCATGACCACCCTCATTGCTGTATTTAGTTCATTGTACTCCTTCAACCATGGGGATTGGTTGAAGGATATAACTCGTGTGATTCTAACAATTTCCATTCCCATTTTGATGCACTGCTGCAGTTTACAATAATAAATCATGTAACTCTGCTTGTTTGAAACAGTCATCATGGACTTTGGGGATGGAACCCTTGGTTTCCGGCGAAACTCGGTTGCTCTGGGCATAAGGGCAAGTCGCTTGTCCCCTCATGCAAAGTAATAGGATATGCAATATCTGCATCTACTACATATCCAACATCAAATTCTGTGGAGAGACACATTAATTTTCCAGCTAACCCTCTAATTCTTTGTTTGACACTCACTGAAACCCTCCAACCAGCAGAGGTTGCATCATTGCATAGCTGTACAAGTTATTCACATAAAAATATAGAATATATGAAGAATTGAGGGATCTGTTGTACCTTGCACCCATGTGAGGGTTATTTCCTTTGCATGTCTATGGATACACTAACAAAGTCCCCTTTGTATCCTGCACTCAAAGAAGAGAAGCATATCTGGATCAATTAAAAGCTTCATGTTACATTTCGTCTTCTTGAGCATTGCATCCCAAGACAACTCAGGTGCCATGTAATAAAAGACAGGGTTCAGGGTGTATGTGGTCAAGCATACAATCATGATCTTCTCCAAAACATATGCAAGTAAGCGCACATCTGTGTCTATGTAGATCCTCACCCAATTTGGAGATATTGAATTTCCGCCAGACATTCACAGCATGCTCATATTCTCCATCTGATATGGCATCGCCAGCGAGTGAATTGGTAAATGCAGATATATCAGGAAGCCCAGATCACGGAGTATCGCTATAGAGTCCAGGTACTTGTATGGGACGGCCCTTTTTCGCATTACTAGTTGAAACTTTTCCTCATCAGGATATGCAGATCTCGTGATGTGCATATCCTTCTGAGGTAGAGTCTCAACAAGCTTGGAAAGCGACGACTGCATAAAATGTAGCAAATAAAAGAAGTGCACCTTAATTTTTTTAGTAATTTGCTTGGAGAACGAAATGTATTTCTCCGTGCTATCAGGCAGGACACTAACCTTGTAGTGTATCAAACACTACATACTCTCTGTGGTTATACAAGATGCCCAAATGAAGTAGTTTTTTTGTATATTTAGGGAGGCCTTTTTGGGACTGTTACTGTCCTGGGCTTTTTTATTCCACAAGTGAAGGCCCGGACAGGAACCTAACAGCATGGAATGTGGAGGTGCAAACTACTGTGCACAATATAGGCACTGTGAATACTCAGAGAAGAGACTGCAGAGAGAAAAAAGAACTGTGATTGAAAGTGTTTTGTTTTATAAATAGATACGTTTTTTGAGTTGACCTGAGCAGAATAAGATTCAGGCTGTAATGTTATTTGATTGTAATTATGTAAATCAAATACTTGAAATTGATTGACTATTGTATAAGGATCAAATAAACCCATGTTACTGGTGTTCATTTATAATGGAACAGTCTTCTCAATTTTAATTGTGAGAAAGTTGGAGTTTAGGTATCTCTCTCTTCTAATCTTAATTTATATGGAAAAGAAGCCCAAACAAGTTTAAAAACTGGAAGAAACGTATTTAGAGGCACTGAGTAGCAGGACCTCTATCTACAAATATCAATGACCTGGAAGAACACATACAAAACAACTCAATAATAAAATAAAAATATGTGATGGTATTCCCGAAATAGGTGGAATTACACAGTCCCATCACAACCTGATCTCCTTTCTTGCCGAATTTAGTCAAGTGCTAAACTAAAAACTGAGCGTCAGAATTACTCAGGTTCAGGAAAAAGACAGGTATATGGTTTGGAACCTGGTACTTCAAGTTGCAGATATTATAGGCTGCTCCATGGAACTTCCCAGTTAGCTGATAGTGATCTCTGTGGGGAATATCCGCTTTTCTATCTAACGGCAACCCAAAAATATGCAATCTACAGCCTTATTTTAAACGACTCCTCATCCTCCTGCAGCGTGGTCATTGGAACATTTCGACTGTAAAGTGCATCAACTTCCGGGGCAACCTGTTCGAACTAAGTGAGCAACCATATCACAGGATCATTCCCTACATAAGATCTGTATTTTTTCAAAGAGGAGTCTACTGTACATACAACTTGGTAGGCTGCTGCATATGCTACTTGTTTTTGTGTGAAGGTACTGTGCGAGGCCAGCAATTGGAGCAAGTAAACATTCGAAATCACTGTAAATGGCTATGGGACATCTTTCCTGATGGTGAGAATTTTTATATTTAATGTATTTATTTCTAGGGGTTGGCATAATAACAAGTACCATTTCCTTGGATTCGCAATCTATGAGGTGCTTCTGTTCATACTTTTCTCATGTAAAGTTACTTAAGACACCTCTGCATATGGGATTTTATGTTCACGACTAATCAGTTCGGAGGAAATGAGGCGGGACATGTCTTTGATCCGTATGTAATGCTGCCTTTCACTATCGGCGATAAGCAACATATTAACGTAAAGGTCTCGCTCACCCGCAAATTTAGGAAAGTGGAGGGGTCGGACTACAATATGACTGTTCAAAGCCGTGAAAACATGAAGATGTACAATATGACTATCTGCTTTAACTTCTTCTTCTGAATTGCTTTTCTTCTCCAGGCCATGAATATGCACCGATACTCTCGGATTTTACTTGGGAATGTACTGGAGTTAGATTGGGAACTGTATAACTGTAAAATTGTACCCTCTGGGAATTTCACCTTCGGGTACTTTATAATTTAGGATGCGCTGTCGATTTTTCTCCATTTTTCCCTCACAAGCCAGAAATGACCAAGCAAAACAGCATTCGTCTCCGACCTTGATCTGACCATTACGAAGCTTTCTAGTGCTGTTACCTACATTAATGTAAGATTGCTTGTTTCTAATATCAATAGGCATGTGAATAAAATTGGACCCTCCTCTTTCAGGATCATAGACATGAATATGGATGTTGAGGTGCACTACTTGCCTGAGTGCCTGAGCTGAGTGCATACCTCCATCTCGGGAAAACGATTCAAGATGACTCCAAAGGGCCGCGGCAGAGCAGCCAAGTGCATTGAGGTGCTAAGATACAATGCTCGAAGCCGTTCTCCTTTGGGGTTTCGAATCCCTCCTCAGGCATGGATGTTTGTGCCATCTTAAGTATAAGCTAGTTCATAAGTAGTCTGTACGTTTAGGGACTAATAGCTCTGCAGTTAAGTCCCATAAAACTCACAAACATTTGAACATTTTGACCCCAATGGTGGCTAGCCTATACCATTTGGCGATCGAAGTGTTTCATGTAATCACATCGTTATCGCCCCAGATATAGTGAAGGCTTGTCTCCTCAGCACCCTCAGAACTTTTGGGTGCATGAGTTAACTCACAACACAATACTGCGCTGCATTTAACAGCAGCATTATGCAAGTCACTTGTTGCTGTGAGAAGCTCAGAGTTAATCACGGGATAACATGCTTCCAGGAACATTACCGGATCACGGTATCCTGCTGCAAGATTATCTATCCGCATGAAGGATATGTGCCCCTCAAACGCGCTAGCAACCGCCGAGTACTGAAGAGGGGTCATAACACCAGGAATGTGATGTCCTATGTTATTATCGAAGGGATGGGAGAGAGAACTACCACTAACCGTTTGACTAATTAATACTACTACTAGAGGCTGATAGAAATGACTGTGACGACCACCCAGTGGAAGATGGGGTGGGCGAAGGAAGGGCTTTGCACCGGGCAATTCGTACGTTGCGTGGCTGATGGTGACGTTGGCTGGGCTGCTGTTGCTGCTGTTTTGCAAGGGATGGGGACGTGGCCAAGTGGGAACAGCCTAGTTGTGGTGAGGCTGCTCGCTGGCAAACCCCGCTCACATGATGCCGATTCGCCAGAACACCCGTAGTGGCCTTTATTGGCGTACTGCCGGGCGAAGCCCACCTGGCCTATACCTCTAACGCCGGTCAGTTGTAGAGTTTTGGAACGTGTATTATGTTCGAATATAATGACATTTCTCGAGACTAGGAATCTGCTCTGTAGGAATCAGTATGGGTGTCGAAAGAGGCGTTCATGTGAAACCCAGCTCGCGCTATTCATCCACGAGACTCAGAGGGCCATAGACACGGTTTCTCAGGTGGCTGCTGTGTTTCTCGACTTCCGCAAGGCGTTTGATACAGTTCCCCATAAACGTTTAATGAACAAAGTAAGAGCATATTGTCTATCAGACCAATTGTGTGATTGGATTGAGGAATTCCTAGATAACAGAAAGCAGCAGGTCATTCTCAATGGAGAGAAGTCTTCTGAAGTAGGAGTTATGTCAGGTGTGACACAGGGGAGTGTCGTGGGTCCGTTGATGTTCACAATATATATAAATGACCTTGCAGATAACATCGGAAGTTCACTGAGGCTTTTTGTGAATGATGCGGTAGTATATAGAGAAGTTGTAACAATGGAAAATTGTATTTATATGCAGGAGGATCTGCATCGAATTGACTCATGGTGCAGGAAATGGCAATTAAATCTCAATGTAGACAAGTGTAATGTGCTGCGAATGCACAGAAAGAAAGATCCTTTATCATTTAGCTACACTATAGCAGGTCAGCAACTGGAAGCAGTTAATTCCATAAATTATCTGGGAGTAGTCATTAGGAGGGATTTAAAATGGAACGACCATATAAAATCAATCATCGGTAAAGCAGATGCCAGACTTAGATTCATAAAATAAAATTCAGTAACAGCCATGAATTATGACTTTATTCACCTTCAAAAATAAACTCACAAAACGAAGAACACTTTAAAACTTTCCGCCATATTGACTCTTACACTCTCAGCTACATAGTCTCTGCGACCTCAAGTTCTTTGGACACTATGTTTGTAACCAATACATGCTCCTAGCACCTCTTGCAGACATCAAATGACCAAGAAGCTAGCTGCAATCTGGTTTTATAGAAACAGTAAAAACGTAAATTTTATCTTTGATTTACCTACTAAAAGTTATATACAAATATTTATTTTGACATGAAATTAACAGATATAACCTGTAGAACCATTCAAACAGAATAACATTGATAGTTATATTTATAAACAAATAAAGAAGTGAAAATGACAACTTAAAAGGCGTGTTTTAATAATTCATGACAACATCTATTTTGGATTCTGCGGTGCTTTCTGAAAAATAACAAAGTTCAAATAATCTAAAATGTGATCAATTTGTTTCAACTGAGTGATGAAATCGATATTAATCCATATCAAGTGTGTTAGTGAACTAATAGACTTCAAAATCTTTTACATAACAGACCAGATCGCAAAACATGCTAGATGACCAGTTTACATGGATATATTACCTTTTACAAGCTATTAACGGAAGATTTCCATATCTACAAAGTGTTAAAATACCGTAATGTACTAACAGACATATTATATGTGAATATGTTTGTGGTGTCGCACAAGTCTAAAGTGCGCGCCACCTACTTTCGCCGCGCGCCGCCATGCACGCACGGCGCGGTGTTCTTTCGACGTCAGCCATGAGCGCCCTCTGCTACAACTCCACTCGTGTCCACCACTGAACGACATCATTCACTTGGGACTGAGATAGGAACCAGTTAACACTTCGGAATCAGATAGGCACCAGTGAAGACTTGGCTATCGGATAGGCACTAGGCAGGCCTCTAGCTCAACTATGTATCAGCTTTCTGCAGTACTGAGCATGTAAAAGTTAAGTATTACTAAGTCTCTAAGAAATATAGATCTCGTTCTAATTTACTCTAGTGTTTCTAGTTTCTGCTGTCCCACTGGCTGGTCACCTCCTACCTGCACAAGCGTGCATCCTTTATTCCTGTGTCGGTCTTTCTACTTGGCCACCGACACCTACAACGGAAATGAGACACAAAAGTGGCGACGAGGATGGGACACAAAAATGTTGTCTTAATACTTCGTGGCGATCCCCAAAAGAATGACGGTTATTTAATTGTAATAGTGTCAAAACGTGTTACACAATGAAAAATTAAGTATTTGTTGTTTCAAGTTACTGGTATCAAACGATTCAATTGAGTTTGATGGTATCACTTTCTTAATATTTGGCACTGGCTTACTTGTTATGTTATAGTATCCACCTTTGTACATATTTTTTCTGGCAGATACATCTGCATCTATACTCCGCAAGCCATCCGACGGTGTGTGGCGGAGGGTACCTTGAGTACCTCTATTGGTTCTCCCGCCTATTCCAGTCCCGTATTGTTCGCTGAAAGAAAGATTGACGTATACCTCTGTGTGGGCTCTAATATCTCTGATTTTATCTTCATGATCTCTTCACGAGATATACGTAGGAGGGAGCAATATACAGCTAGACTTCTCAGTAAAGGTAAGTTCTCTAAACTTCGACAAAAGCCCGTACCGAGCGACAGAGCGTCTCTCCTGCAGAGTCTTCCACTGGAGTTTATCGATCATCTCCGTAACGCTTTCACGATTACCAAATGATCCTGTGACGAAGCGAGCTGTTCTCCGTTGGATCTTTTCTTCTTGCTGTATCAACCCCACCTGGTACGGATCCCACACTGGTGAGCATTATTCGAGCTGTGGGCGAACAACTGTACTGTAACCTACTTCCTTTGTTTTCGGTCTGCATTTCCTTAAGATTCTTCCAATGAATCTAAGTCTGGCATCTGCTTTACCGACGATTAATTTTATATGGTCGTTCCATTTTAAATCACTCCTAATGCCTACTCCCAGATAATTTATGGAATATACGTGAGTGGAATAGGAGGGAAAATCGATAGTGGTACTCAAGGTACCCTCCGCCACAAACCGTTGGGTTGCTTGTGGAGTATGGTTGTAGATGTAGATGTAGATGCATGGTACATTGGCGAACGATGCTACCACGCCTGACATGTGCGCCACTTCCAATTGATATGGTTCTGCAATGATAATAAAACATGTGGCTATAAGTGCATGGTTCTACTCAAACACACACACACACATGGAATTACCGACTACTACATTCATTACAAGAACGATAAAAGAAAAAAAAGTGTTTTCGCCTTTATCATTTTATCTGTCTCTGACATCCTTCAACACAAGAGAGCTCCATCTCCACCTTGAAGGAGATTGTTAAATTAACTCTAGCTAAAAGGAAGCTAGTTAAGAACTTACCTTAATCATATAACTCTGGCCATAAGACCAGCTAAAGGCCTCGCATGATGTACTGACTACTTCCTGCAACAGAAATTTGTTCCCTGGCCCAGAATTTAGAACTGACTGAAACTTTACTTTAACAGCAGGAAGACAAAGAGACGGCGGTCAGCATACATCGTAGATCACGACAATTACACACAATCATTGATATACAAGCCACCCCAAACTATACCATTTCATGAAGATGGCTGTGAAAACATTTATGGTGCAACGGAATTAAAAATATGATAATATGCATCTGAATTTGTTCTCAGCCCTATGAAAAACAATATTAAATAAAATGGGAGGGTATTCATCAACTAATGTACATAAGTAGAACAATATTTCACTGATAATAACCTATTTATTCTGTTCAAACATAAGCAAACTGGGGAATCAATTTTGTTAAACAATAAAAATGCATCCCATTTAAAATAATTTTAAAGTAACCTAAATGAAATCGTCGGAGGAGGGATTTACAATCAAGAAGCATTCAGCCACTCACACTCGCGAAGCAAAGCGAATCTCACCCAACTCAGCATGCTGATACAAAGCAGAAGCTGGCGCCGCTATCATAGGCGAAATTCAGCGAACCAGGGTGTACCACACACCAGAAGAAAAATAAACATCGTAGGTCGATCTAGTCTGTCCTCCTTTACTTGAGATGGTATGCGATAATAGCGAGATGAATTTCCATTTAAATCAAACCGTAAGCATGCAGAATTATTGAGACAAACGGCACGTGTCTACTGCATTAACTATTCGCACCCCACTGAAGTCAAAGTGCTTAAAGATCGTATTCATTTCAACAAAAACCCACAGAATCACACATTACGAAGCAAGAACACACAATAGGAAGGCACTGGTGTGTGAGCAGTGGCGAGAACTCAAGTGACTAGCTATAATCCCTTGAAGTCGGAGTTCGGAACCACGTAGTTCCGAAGACCAATAAAAATATAAAATTCAAATTCCGAAAAATAAAGAAAAATAGCTAAGGAATGCAACCCAGAGAAATGCATAGGATATTATGAGGAAGCTAATGAAATACAATTAGATGCGATTGGGAAGCTTTTACATGGGTGGACGAAGTCCAGTCTTGAAAAGTCAGAAAAGTGGAATAAATTTAGAGTCGGAGTAAATCAACTAAGAAATATGGCATGCAGCCCCTAGAAATACGTAGTATTTCATCAGCAAGCTAATAAAGGGGGTCGTACAAGGCTAGAACGGAATTTACTCGGGGGTCTGAATGCAGAGTACAAGTTTGGAAGCGAAACAACAATTTAAAAATAGACAGAGAGGAGATCGCGAGGTACTAATGGAAATCAGAAAGATACATGCATTATTTCTGTCCTGAAGGGCATAGAAACAGACACAGGGGTAGGTGAAGGCTTTGTTCTAAGAACACAACATGTGGAGTACATATCACTCACAGAAGGAGGATACGGAAAAGAATATTTCACATGCACTACACAGAATAAAAATATTCCCACACATTGTTGCATCCCATAGAACTAGATAGAAATTAAACTGAGTTCATACACCACCAGTTAGTCTCACACAGGTTACCAATTCCCAATTGTTATCAAACCGCATTTACCTATGCAAAATCACCTAAATGAAATTGAATACACTTCCACACATGATTGGAGAAACTTATCCCGAAAAATGAACCTAAGATCTGAAGTCTAACAAACCAGACAACGAATCGCTACCATCTCAAGGGAGGAAAGAAAGTCAGAACATCTTACCAGGTCGAAGCGCAGCCACCGGATGACGAGCCCACCACCAGCGGCCGGAAAAAGCCCGGAAATCGGCAAAAGCCACTAAAATTGAGTTGGTGGGGGAGAGCTGAAACTCGCGCGTCGTGCCGAGGCTCGCTAACTGGGCATTGCCAACCCAACTTGTAACCAAAGGATAGAGGAACCTTTTTGGTAGCACCAAAAGCAGAGGTTGGTAACGACTACCTAACGATATGAAGCCAGAGAAACACTAGTACCGAGCAGCCAGCAGTCAACGACGAAAATTCTCATACATACACTCAGACTCGCATGCTAGAAGATTCTCATACATGCACATACAGAATAAAGCAAGTACACATTCTCACAGGGACAGAGATGTCACGGAGAAACCGTTCATATTGCCATATTCATTGACACAATGATAAATTGTTAGCACGAAAAAATCCCAGCAATATTACAGAAACTAACATTTAAAAACATTGTGAGACGGGGGCTGTAGTTAGTCTATTTTTCATACTAACCTTGTGTTACTGTACCTTTCTCTTTACGCTAATTATTGAAATATGAAACATTTTTCTTTGTAGATGTTTATTTATTTTGTTTACTGTGACTTTGGGGATACATCAGGGGTGATGGGCTCCTGGGATTGTAGTACATTCTATGTTTATATGAAAATTTCGGGATTTTAATGTTTATTGGCACAGCTTGGCTGCTAAAAAGTGGTTTCACGTATTGGGCACGGTCAGGCCACGCAGAGCAGAGATGCTCTTGGAGGTCTACTACTCCCACTAACTTTCGCTCGCCTTCGGGGAAGGACGAGAGGGGCTGGCTTGACCTGTTTGGCGCTGACGCTACAGGCGGCAGAGTATACCTGGCAGAATTTTTTTAGAGTGTGTGGAACGCTTTATACAATGCCGGCCCACGGTTTATGGTGGGCGATAGCGGGGTCTGCCTTTTTAGTCATTCGGCCGTTTTGCAAGAGAGGAATGGACGGATACAAATAATAGCAGAGTGCTCTGGGCACCGGGCTGTTTATGGAGATGTATTGCTCTTAGGTGTTATCTAAAAAACTTCCTAGAAAGCAGCAGAGTTTGAACACAGTTAGTGTGACAAATGGGTAGGTTGAGAGGAAAGCTTTCTGCCCGTCTGGCGCCCAAGGGGTTTGGCTCCAGCGGATGTATATATAGCACAACGTTAACATTTTTAGGTCGTGTGACCGTAGCTAGGAGCAAGGTGAAATTCCTTGCAGAACATTCACCCTGGGAACGGTGAAATCCGCGGGAAGCTTTGGTGGTGCGGGCGGAGCCTCTTGGCAGCCGCAGAGAACGCGTCCTGATTCGGCAAATTATTTTAGAATGACAGCTAAATAATTTGTCAACGGCGCTATGACATCCAATTTGTTTGACTATTAGCTGTTAGCAGATATTGGTGCGTCTTTTTGCGCGTGTGGCCGCCGTCACTTGCCGTGAGCTGCGGCAGAGCGCGAGGAGGGACAGTCTCTTGTGTCTAAAGTGTACGGACCTCACTAGTCTCCTGTTTGAGCGTCGGAAGTGTACAGACCTAAGGAGAAAGTAATACTCCGTTTAGATTCGCGGGGAGGATATCGTTTTAAACGGCCCTCTGGTTAGACTTGTGTGTGATTCCGAAGATTCGGACCTTGTAGAACTTGTGTTTACTTCGTGGACGTTACATTGTCCTGTGGTTACGCTGTGAGCAGCCACAGTTTAGTTTTCGTTTTGCTAGAAGTCTCTATTTGAGCATTCGCGCCTTTGCAAATTGGGAATTGATTTTACAGATCTTATTACGCAAGTGACTGATCGATTTGTGCCAAGTGGGCTTTGTGCAAAATATTGATTAGTCTACTTGCGTGATAGAATCGCACAGCAACTGCTTAGCGACGCCGATGCCAGTGACGCTGTGTTAAGTTACATGTCGACCCTGCTTAACAGGTCGCAGCAATTACGGTCGGATAAAAAATTTCAGCTCATCCGCTCCCATCGCCTGCTGCCTACGAGCCTGAGACGCTGCCGTCAATGATTATCCATGTGGGTAAGGTGACGCACTTGCTGGAGGGTTATATGAATCAGACTTGTTGGATTCGGTCCCTTATTTTATTCTTTTGAGATCTGCCTATTTACTTTGGGGAGCTTAGGGCTAACGATAATTTCAACCCCCTGTGTAGCCAATCTAATAGCATTCTGTTTTGCAAAACCTCCGACCTTTGACTCAGTCAGTCATTTTTGTGACTCAATATTTTAACGTTTATAAAAAATTGTTTGAATACCATTTTCTGTTTTACATGATAGGAAATGTCATCTAATTTTTTCTGTATGTTTGATTATAATAAATTGGTTTTAAGCAGATTGTCTTTCATTTAAGAACATTCCTTTTTCACTATTTTGGAGGGGAAACAGAATAGTTAAATTCCACAGTTTACCAATAATTTTTTCAAGTACATTTTTGTTTGCTTGATACAACTGATACATTGCAATCGATTAGGAATATTTATTATATGTTTGAAAATATGATCATATCATAGGTGATAGTAACATTTCCATTTTCCATATTTTGGAGAAATACGTCATATGTTGTCCAGTTGCAGGCAGGCCAAACCCTTTAGTTGTAGTTAGTTTTTAGCAATTTTCATATGCGCAACGCGTCATCAAGTGTTCCTTCGCAGCGTTCATGTAATGTGGTTTTTGCACCACGCAACGGCGTTGTTTTTGCGGCGTTGAAATTGCTTGTGTCATTTGGTGGGCAAATATTTATGTACGTGTTTTTTAAAAGTTATTCGCGTACGAAATTTATTATTGTCATGGACATTTTGATGTGTTTTAATCTCAAATACTCAGGCCAATACGTTGTATGCCAGATAGACACATGCATATAAAAGTATGTAAATTTGTATATTATAAATTTATGAATACTAGGAGTAGGGCTAGGCTTTTAGAAATTAATGGTGTTTCAGTAAACAGTGCCACAATGAGTGACACAGAGCACCATTCAGATGATTCTTACTTTTCTAGTCGTCGTGAATCATGCAGAAAACGCGACTTGAGTAAAGTGTCAAGAAAAGCTTCTTGTGGAAAGCTTCAAGTGGAAGTGAGATTGAAATTCCTCACAGTCGCAATAAGAGCAAAATTTATGCTCATAGTGATGAGGGAACTTCTTATACAAAAGCGCAAAGCTGCAAGCCAACAGTATCAAGGTCGTCCACGCCAGCTGGAAATTATGAGGATATTCAGCTGGAGGATTTGATGAGATATTTAATTCATGATAAACAACAAAGAAAGAAAGAAATACAAAAACTAGAAAGAGTTATAGATGCTCGTGTTAGTGAAAATGCCGACAAATTAGAAAGAATTATAGATGCTCTTGTTAGTGAAAATGCCGACAAATTAGGGAGAGTTATCGATGCCCGTGTGGGTGAACTCAAAGAGGAATTATCGGTAGTCAGGCAAGAACTTGTTTCTATCGGTAAAACAGCGACTGAAGCAAAGGACACTGCAATGGATGCAAAGACAGACGCCAGGATTGCTCACTACGAAGCAGCTGGTGCAAGAAAGACGGCCGAATTGGCCAAAAGAGTTGCAGTAAAGTCACGGGTTGACATCGCTAATGTCAAGAAAGTAGTTGCCACATTACGCGAACAAGGAAAGGAAATTCTGAAGCAGACAACAGAAAAAATCACAGAAAATTCAAAAGCGATCGCTGAGATTACAAATCAGCAGACAGAAATAGCGGAAATCAAAGAGGTACAAGCTAACATTTCTTCACAACAGAAGAAATTGAGTCGCGATATAATAAAAACTCGCAGCGATGTAGAGAAAATTGCGATATTGTCGACAGCGGCCAGAAGTACGGAAAATGCGGGAGAAAGTGCGGATCGTGTACCACGTGAAATAGATAGACCCACAGAACCGAGACAGGACGAAAGAACTCATGTCTTCCGTCACCATTCGCCAGTCATAGAGGAATCAAACACTCGGGGAGACATTTCACACAGTGTACACACACGATCCGAGGCAGATGATAGTTGCTGTCGTCTACGTAGGACAGACTCCCACGCACACGGAGCAGCTGTTTGAGAGGTATGCTCCAGCTGGCAATATTCAGCAGAACATGAGAACGGAAGGGCACGCGCAATACGGCGGTGGAGCCACAGCATATAAGCCATTCGATCTGAATCACTTCCTGTCTGTACAGAATTTTCAGATCTATCGTGAATCGAACAATGTACTGCACCCGAAGTCGTTCATTGCACAGTTTGATAGAATACTCCCGCCAGAGTGGCCACTGCAGTATAAATTTGAAATCATTTGCGGCCATCTACAAGGGAGTGTGGCGGAAAACATGCGCTCTGTGGTGTAATCTTGTACGTCAGATGAGCAGTTCAGGAAAACGTTTCTTGCTTCGTATTGGCCTTCACAAGTGCAGGAGCGAAACAGAGTTGAAATTGTTATGGGGTGCGACATGTTGTCCGCCGGTTTTAAGAACCCAGTCAAGTTTCTGGATTCACTAATAAAGAAAAACAGACTCCTTGATAACCCATATTCGGAGAAGGAAATTATACCAGAGGGGCATGATAGGAAAACGCGATAAAACTCCTGACCAATTTATTTCCGCGCTTAGAGAGGCAGAATACGTAGAAATCCGTCCTCAAGATAACAGGGACGAAAATCCTCCGCAAAATGAAGGCAATAATTCTGGTGGAAACAACGGCGACCGTGGGCGAGAGAGGAATCGCAAACGCTGGTGAAATAGCGGCAACGATTGGAAAAACAGGAATCATAAGAACGAAAACTGGCGCAATAATGATAATGACGGCCAGCAGAACCGATCCTTTTCCAACAATAATAGTTCAGGAGACGGCCAAAACAATGCACAATGGCAAAATAACGGTCCACCCCGGTTCCAGAACCAGAATAATGGTAATTGGCAGTCACAACGAGTTCAGCAGTGGTCGTCTGCCCAAGGTAGTGGTAATTCCTGGGGTAACCAGACAGCCCCCAGTCAAAATAATAGGGGAGTAGAAATAGTTGAGATCAGAGCGCCGCAACCTCCTAGTGCCCAAAAGCGTTCGGACACAACTAGCCTCCCATGACGGTCGATAGATGCGGATTGTGCGCCCTCGAGATCCGCAAGTAATTTCGGAAATTGCGCGCTAACCGATCGTTGCGTCTTCCCACCTTCTACAACGCAACCTTGCAGAATTTGCAATAATCTAGAAGACAGCACGCTATATATTTTAAATTATGAAGAGATATGGGGTATTCTCACGGACGAGAAACCCATGATAATTAGGCAGGAAATTCATCCAATGCTAACAGTTACGATAGGGAATATTGAGTTAGCTGAGATCATCGACAGCGGGAGTCAGATATCGGTGATATCGGAATCTGCCTTCCAACGCTGTATCAAGGACCATTCGTGGCCGACTCTGAAGTTGAAAAAGAAACCAAGGTTAGAGGCGCACTCATCGGCAGACAAGCCGAAATTCAGCTTCAGATTCATATGACTATAAAGTGTCAAGGTCATGAGTGGGACTTGAATCTCGCGGTAGTGCCGATGTTAGCTATCGATCTGTTGCTTGGAATGGATTTCCTGGATGATCATAAGGCCATAACAGATGTAGGACGAGGAGAGCTTATCCTAAATAAAGATGGGAAGACCACGAACTATTTTACTGATCAAATTTCAAGGGCAGAATTCCCGACCGATTGCTTGCAATTGAGTATGACAGGTGGAGAAAATCCCTGTAACTCGGTCCCCATTGAGAAATATTACGAAAGGTACGAAAAGTACGACATCGTACATGGCGAGGTCATATGTGCGATACAAAATGTGGATCGAAGTCAAAGGAATATCTCGGATACGGAACGAGAAGAATTTGCTCAGATATTATCAAAAAATGCAGAAGTTTTTTATCCTAAAACTGGGGCAATACGCAACTTTATATACTCGTTTAAAGTAAAACACCACAAGAAGTTTGCAGTCCCTCCGTATTTGATTCCGGCTGCACACAGAGAGGCAGTACGGAAAGAATTAGCCAGGATGGAGGAGGAAGGAGTTATTGAGCGCGCCACCTCTACATACAACTCTCCCCTGGTCGTGGTGCAGAAACAAGATAAGACTGTTCGTCTGGTTCTCGACTCCCGAGACTGACCGGCCAGAGAAGCTGGAAGTACTTCTTCAGAACTTTCACGGGGCACAAATCTATACTACACTAGATCTGCGATCTAGCTTCTGGCAGATTGTTCTGGACTCCGAGTGCCGTCAGTACACCGCAGTCGTAGCGTTCGGGACATGCTATAGGTTTAAAAGGCTGCCCTTTGGCCTAAACGTGTCCTGTTCGGCTTTTATTCGCGGGTTAGATTGGGTTTTGCCGGCATCTATAAAAAACCGCATAATAACGTATGTTGCCGACCTCCTCATTGCCGAACCCGACTGGGATCAGCATAACTTCGTACTCAGCGAAGTACTTAGAGCCTTTTGGCAGTGTGGGGTCACCATTAATATAAAAAAGTCCTGTATCGGTACCTCAAAGGTAAAGTACCTAGGACATATTGTATCGGCAGAGGGTATTGCTCCCAATCCTGAAAAGATAGAGGCCATTGCGAAATTTCCTACTCGTAAAAATAAAGGACAACTTGGGGGATTTTTAGGCGTAATAAATTTTTTCAAGAGATTTATTTTTATCAAGAAACTAGCGACGCCACGTCTGTGCTCCCTTACGGGGAAGAACACACTTTGGGATTGGGACGGTGTGGCTGAAGAGGAGTTTCACAGCTTGAAAGAGGCACTGGTCACTGCTCCGATTCTGTCACACCCAAACTTTTCAGAAGAGTTGTGCATGGCGACGGATAGTTCCTATACGGGTCTGGGAGTAATGATCTTCCAAAAATACCAAGAAGGTGGTAATACAGTATATAAGACCATTGCATTCGGCAGCCAGATTTTAAACAAGGCTGAGTGGAATTATTCGGTCATGGAGCTCGAAGCCCTTGCTGTTGTATGAGGTTTCGAGAAATTTCTTGTTTGGCCGAAAAACGAGAGTGTTCACTGACCACAAAGCGCTGGAGTTTATCATGTCCGCGAAACTCCGTAGTAAAAGATTGCCTCGCTGGGTTTTATCATTAATGGAGTTCGATTTTACAATCGAACATGTCCCGAGAGTCGAGAACATTATAGCCGACGCATTATCCAGATCCCCTGTGGGGTTGGAACAAATGGCAAAATAGCCTTTAGAAGAGGAATATTACAGCTTATTTATATACGTCAGGTAGCTTTAGAAAATTATGTTTCTACAACAGTGAGGGACCTTGGCAAGGAGCAGGATAAGGATCAGATCTTGCGTAAAATTAAAGAGAAATACAAAGATAAAAAAAAACATTCGGAAATATTACCTGTTACGCAAAGGAATGTTGTTCTTTTGTGCAGGGGGAGACGGTGCCCGTGGCGTGTGTGTATTCCCGATAACCTTGTAAACAAAGTCATATGGCACACTCACCTGAGCTATGGAAATTTTGGTCCCCGAAAATGTTATCTTTAGTTGCACACTCTGTGTCACTTTAAAGATATGGAGAGAAGAATAAGACGAGTTCTCGCGGTGTGTAAGCCTTGCCAAGTTTCGAAACGTGGTTCTGTTGGGACACAACCCCGATGCACCCCATTGTTCCGCGGAAACTTCGTCATATAGCTTCAACTGACCTTATGGGTCCTCTCCCTAGGACAAATCGTGGTTTTTGCTACATCTTGGTAGTTATGGAGTTGACGTCCAAGTTCGTAACTCTGTCACTGCTTCGGAGAACCACTGCTCGAACTGTGAGCCGTGCTATCTGTAGGGATTTTTTGACACAAGTAGGCCGGGTAGACAAGGTCATCTCGGACAACGGGCCGCAGTTTAAATCGGATCTTTGGAGAGATATGCTACATAGAAACAGAATTCAGCCGGCATATGCGTCCGCGCATCATCCCCAGAGTAATCCGGCAGAAACTGTAATAAAAGGTTCTCGTTAAGAGTTTTCGGCTTTCAAATAAGGCTAAGAAGTTATATCGCAAATTCTACTCGGTGTGCAACGGGCCAGTTTTAATTAGGCGGATGGTGCATCCATGTGCAGCTCTGCTGGAAACAATAAAGACCAAGAAGTCTTTGGGGGTGCACCACGTCTGCCACATTAAGCCTTTTATCGAATAGACTTCTGGTTTTTGTATGTACTGTATGATATATATTTCCTGTGTGAATATAAGTTTGTATTTATACCTTAATTTGCTGATTGTTAATATGTTCCTTTTGTTTATAGAAATAAGTTGTGTGTAATCAATTGACTCATTTACAGGTTTTCCTTATGTTTGTTTATCGTCGTATTTCAGCATGTAATTTGGTTTTGTGATAGGGATTCGTTTATCTCGACTTGCGCCTTTGAACACCTTAGGGCGGATATTTTTTATTTAATTTCTGTCTTTTTCTGATGCGTCAGCAGTCCAACTTCTTTGTGATGTTGTTCTGTGTTTATCGTTGTTTATCTGAATAGTAATTGCCAAATAATTTATTAATCTGTAGGCTGCGTCAGCGTTGCTGACTGCGAATGCCATTGTATATGTCGTCTTGTGTTGATTGAGTCTGTCTCTGTAGTGACTCTGCGAAAGTGGATGGATAATTCTCGCCGTTGACGTATCTTTTTTTTCCTCAAATTGTTTTGTGGGTGTTTGTTTCGCTGTGTTTTAGTTGCGTCTGTGAGCGCAAGTCGTTTTGAATAAGACTTGATGGAACGGCTATCCACGAGTGATTTGCCTAGTCAGTCTTTGGGATCCGTAACCTTGATATGGGTGTGGGGTTACGCGTCTTTTTAGTTGTGATTTCGTGGTGTCCGCGCATATGGCGTGTTGACATTTTTTTGTATCGTGTAATCGCATAAATGCGACACTGCACGATATTTTCGCTGTGTTCTTTAGTGGCTCCCACAATATTGAGGCGAAGTTACGTTAATGTATATTACTTCATCCCACTTGGATAGGGCAACATTTTTGCTTCGCTCTAACCATGATTGTTTATTTTCAGGGTAAACTTCTACAACATGTACTCTAACGTTAATCTACAGTTTCAGAATGACCGAACTCCATTGTACTCTTAAGCCCATAACAGCATGATGGAAAGAAAACTGAAGAATCTAAAGAAGACTGCAGTAAAATGAGACAAGAGAATTAATATATTTTTTTAAGGAACTGGTCAGGGAGTATAAACAAATTCGTATACGTTCCCAATAACCCAAGATTCCTACACTTTCCATTTACATGTCTGTAGTACGAGCTTGATAGATAGTTTCCTTGAGCATGCCTTCAGTAAGCTTGGTAATCAACAAAATAATGTTTGTTTGCATGGACACTAAAGCATGTACTAACGAACTATTAATAATAATAATATCATAACCCTATTATTGAAACAATTATATTAATATTTTGAGTTTTTTTTACTTGTTACTAAAGATTTAAGCAAAAAAAAATTATATGTCAATTTTTTTTATAAAGGTACAGTGGTACCATGATAACGTAAGAAGATTTAATGTTTTATTTAAAGGAACTTTTGAAAAAAAAATATTAATAGGATCTATATAATTTTGTATTATATTTGTTTTATATTCCTGTCTTATATGTGAATGTTTGTATGTCCAGAAACATTCTCGTGGCACATGGGGGCCACTTCAGGCAGCTGGTGATGTGCAAGAAGAGACATAATTCTTTAAAAAAAATTATCTGCTGGTGGTGATGGTATAAACGGGGCGATGCACTGATGCGCCAACGCTGTTTGCTGTCCATGGCATCAGCCCCGCGTGGTGTCCGGGACCGTAGTGCTGAGCTTGGACTCGCAAACCGGACAACGATGTCACTCGCGCCAGCGGCAGCCGGCCGCCCTAGGCAGCACAATGAGGCGCCTGCCGTCTTGCAAAGAAAGAATGCGGAAAGCAGCGCTCGCCACAAGGTCAGGCTCGGCCTCGGCCCGCCCCTACTGCTGGCCTGGAAACTGGTTTCTCTATCAGCTGGGGGCTGCTGCCCCAAGGCCGAGAGAGACAGAAGATTCTCGCCGTGTGTCCGGCCACCTGGGGCCACTTACATCACCGGCGATCCCTGCGCTGTGGGGCGTGTCTGTGGCATCCGATGGAAGGGTCGTGCACCGTGCTGCGTGCCGTGTGGCCCACTGACCCAGTCTCGGTGTGTTTAGGGCAGAACCGGCTGTCCTTGAAGGGACAGCCACAGCGACGGACTGTAAGCCCTCAATGTCTCTGTGGTCCACTGAGCGACCATAAACTACCAGTTTTGCTCCTCCCACACCCACTACACCACCATTATGACTCATAAACAGTTTTTATGCACACACCACTGTTCTGAAAAACATTACAAAAAATGAAAACAAGTGCCATGTTTCATTTTGTTTAATGTGATAATAATTTTCGACGCAATTTTATGTTATTTGTTTCTCTCTGATATGTTAGTAATTTTAAGTCACAATTTGAATATTTCTATTGCATATTATACTCTTTATTTTATTTTTTGCATTTATTAGTTAGGATGTTTCTTTCTTATTTACTTGTTTGGTTTTCAACATTGTTTATTAATAGAATAATAATTACAAAGCTTCTAAATACTTGACTCATTGCCTAGAACTGAATATAATGTACTTTGTTTATTTAAATCCGAGTCTCTTGTTTACTTAATATCAATTTTTTAAATAATATTTAGAATTTTACGTTTCTTTATTTCTTTTTGATGAATGAATGTTGTTTTTGTGTCATTAATCATGAATGTGATAGGGCCAAGACATCTTAATAGCATGAATGTCCAGACAAGGGATAGTTTTTTTCTGTTTGGGGTTGGAGTTTTGGAATGATCATAGAGATCAGCCCCAACGAAAAGATGACCCAACTAAAATGATAGGGAGAGTGATTGGGGCCTTAGTGTGAATGAAATTAGTAAGAAAGTCATTGATTGTATTATTATTTCTTACATATTTATCTTTTAGGAAATGACTGGCTATCCCTATATACACATAGAATTTCTCCTGCTTCGTTATCATAGCAACTTTCTAGCTATGATATTCCACACTCGAAATTTTCAACAGGTGCAGGGTGTTGTGAGACGGGGGCTGTAATTAGTCTATTTTTCATACTAACCTTGTGTTGCTGTACCTTTCTCTTTACGCTAATTATTGAAATATGTAACATTTTCCTTTGTAGATCTTAATTTATTTTGAGTTATGTGTCTTTGAGGACACATCAGGGGTGATGGGCACCTGGGATTGTAGTACATTCTATGTTTATATGAAAATTTCGGGATTTTAATGTTTATTGCCACAGCGTGGCTGCTAAAAAGTGGTTTTACGTATTGGGCACAGTCAGGCCATGCAGAGCAGAGATGCTCTTGGAGGTCTACCACTGCCACTAACTTTCACTCGCCTTCGGGGAAGGACGAGAGGTGGTGGCTTGACCTGTTTGGCGCCGACGCTACAGGCAGCGGAGTATACCTGGCAGAATTTTTTTAGAGTGTGTGGAACGCTTTACACAATGCTGGCCCATGGTTTACGGTGGGCGATAATGGGGACTGCCTTTTTAGTCATTCGGCCGTTTTGCAAGAGAGGAATTTGCCGGATACAAACAATAGCAGAGTGCTCTGGGCCCCGGGCTGTTTATGGAGACATATTGCCCTTAGGCGTTATCTAAAAAACTTCCTAGAAAGCAGCAGAGTTTGAACACAGTTAGTGTGACAAATGGTTAGGTTGAGAGGAAAGCTTTCTGCCTGTCTGGCGCCCCAGGGGTTAGGCTCCAGCGGCTGTATATATAGCACAACGTTAACATTTTTAAGTCGTGTGACCGTAGCTATGAGCAAGGTGAAATTCCTTGCAGAACATTCACCCTGGGAACGTTGAAATCTGCGGGAAGCTTTGGTGGTGTGGGCGGAGCCTCTTGGCAGCCGCAGAGAACGTGTCCTGATTTGGCAAATTATTTTAGAATGAGAGCTAAACAATTTGTCAACGGCGCTATGCCATCCGATTGGTTTGACTATTAGCTGTTAGCAGATATTGGTGCGTCTTTTTTGCATGTGGGTGTGGCCGCCGTCACTCCGTTTAGATTCACGGGGAGGATATCGTTTTAAACGGTCCTCTGGTTAGACTTGTGTGTGATTCCGAAGATTCGGACCTTGTAGAACTTGTGTTTACTTCATGGACGTTACATTGTTCTGTGGTTACGCTGTGAGCGGCCACACTTTAGTTTTCGTTTTGCTAGAAGTCTCTATTTGAGCATTCGCGCCTTTGCAAATCGGGCATTGTTTTTACTGATCTTATTACGCAAGTGACTGATCGATTTGTGCCAAGTGGCCTTTGGGTCAACTGTGCAAAATATTTATTAGTCTACTAGCATGATAGCAACTGCCTAGCGACGCCGACGCCAGTAACGCTGTGTTAATTACATGTCGACCCTGCTTAACAGGTCGCAGCAATTACGGTCGGATAAAAATTTCTGCTGCCTGCGAGCCTGAGACGCTGCCGTCAATGATCATCCATGTGGGTAAGGTGACACACTTGCTGGAGGGTTATATGAATCAGACTTGTTGGATTCGGTCCCTTATTTTATTCTTCTGAGATATGCCTATTTACTTTGGGGAGTTTAGGGCTAACGATAATTTCAACCCTCTGAGTAGCCAATCTAATAGCATTCTGTTTTGCAAAACCTCCGACCTTTGACTCAGCCAGTCATTTTTGTGACTCAATATTTTAACATTTATAAAAAAAAGTTTTGAATACCATTATCTGTTTTGTATGATAGGAAATGTCATCTAATTTATTTTTTGTATGTTTAATTATAACAAATTGATTTTAAGCAGATCGTCTTTCATTTAAGAACATTCCTTTTTCACTATTTTGGAGGGGAAAGAGAATAGTTAAATTCCACAGTTTACCAACAATTTTTCAAGTACATTTTTGTTTGCTTGATACAACTGATACATTGCAATTGAGTAGGAATATTTATTATATGTTTGAAAATATGATCACATCATAGGTGATCAGTAACATTTCCATTTACCATATTTTGGAGAAATATGGTGGCGACCCAAGATAATTAATTGCTGTCCTCTCTCTCTCTCTCTCTCTCTCTCTCTCTCTCTCTCTCTCTATATATATATATATATATATATATATATATATATATTCCTAACCAAGGACAGAGTTACACCTGATAACTCCAGCCAAAGGATATCGACCTACTTTACAACATGAACACAACAATAAATTATTAGCATAATATAATCCCAGCAATATTACAGAAAGTAACATTTAAAAACATGTTATGAAATGCTATTCCTCATGCCTCTGAACGAGAGGGATTCTTGTTTAGCAAAAAAGGCCGTCTAGTGAACTTAGATAATTTACAAAGTTAATAACCTAGGGAATAGGGCAGACAGCCATCTTTCATCGTCCTCTGCTAACAAAAACTCTATCTCATTGCCTTTGTCTCCCTGGGCCAAAGCATCAAATGTAGATACCAAAGGTACTGACACATCCCCAGTATACAACCATGACGAGCTGTTAATGTTGTTGTATATTTCGTCATTGTTGACATCGGCATGTGTCTCCTCCACCATTTTCAAAATAAAATCAAAGATCTCATTTGTAACAATAAGGGCAGCATTAGTAGCTGCGGACTAGATTTCAATCACTCATTGACTAAGAAACAATTTTATTGTATATTTTTTTCACTTACCAGGTAGTGCTTTGTTTAGAAGTTTCATTCTTTTAGCCTCAACACCCTCTATTGGTGACGAAGTTCTTCATTTGGAGGATGTTGAGCTATAGGTGCAAGAGGGAGTGTTATCTTTGAGCTCTTATTTCCTAAAAATAACTGTGTACATTTAAGTACGGATATAACACAATAATACACACTTAAATAGATTTTAACTAGGAACATACAATACATATTTCTGACCAGCATTGTGTTATTTGTTCCTCCTCCTGCTCACGCCTCAGACCATCCAAATGCTGCCAATGGACCCATTGAGGTATCTTATTATCGTCAACATCATCATCATCTGTAACATCAACACATTCAGTTATTCATAAACTGTTTCATTAAGAAGTAGAAAAATATTTTCTAATTTATTGAAAAAGAAGATGAGTTTATAGTTGTAATTACGTGACGGTACCTCAGTAGGCTGCTTAATAACATTTAGCGTTGTTGTTCCCCCTTTCTAGTATTAAACTATGACTTTCTAAATAACAGATCGCCACTCATAACATCACTTTCAACATCGCGTATTGAGATGGACGAATTGACGTGACAGACACGGACGGACTGTGTGAACACAACTTGACATGACGGTTCCGTGACGTGACGTTGGTGTGACGGACAGTGTGAATTGGCCTTAAGAGGAGAGAGCGCATTCGTGCATCAGTCATCACTGGCCGGTCCCCGTTCAGTAGACAATTGGGCTTCGAGCAGGTAGCGGTAGACCATGGAGGTAATAATAAGAGGAGAGGGGATGACGTCACGACTGTGAAGCCGACAGAAAACATTCGGCCGCCATATTGTTCCGACCAGATGAGTGCATGTCTAGGCTTGTATGAATAGAAGTGTCTCGCGTATTCGGATCTTTTCTTCGTAAATATGGTGTCGTGTGTAGTGTTTGGTTGTACAAACCGTTCAGATAGCAACGCAAAAGCCAAAGGAATCACATTTCATGTGCAATTTTTTTTAACGTCTTTGTTGTCACTTTTATTGCGAATTTGTGCCGTCGATCGTGTAAGACATTTTGCCTCGTTCAATTTTCAGATTTCCGAAAGATGAAAAGCTAAAAGCTTTGTGGATAAATGCCGTGAGAAGAAAGCACTGGAAGACAATTAAATGGAGTACTATATGTTCTCATCATTTTCGAGAAGAAGACATCAACCGAACTTCACTTTGCAGAATACGAATTAGGGAAAATGCTGTACCATCAGCTTTTCCTGCTCACCCGCTTCATTTGCAGAAGGTACTACAATTCCGAAATTTAAATTTAGCTTATGTTCCTCTGTAAGAAAGCAGCAAGTACGTAAATTGTTTAACAATATTAATTTTCTAGAAAGACCCATTTTAAAAGCTAACGGTGGTTTAATAGTAGGCCTATTACACATGTAGGCCAAATTATGAATATACACTCCAAAGTAGTTTGAGTCTCATCATAAACATAAATATTTTTATTATTTTTTGTACACACACAATCCTTTCTCTGTCATGATACTGTACTTAACATCTACAGTGTGTACATACCCCCCTTATTCTAACCTCCTTGCGGTAGACACCTAAGCAAACAGAACCTTTGGCGTGATGCGGCTGTTCCTCAAGGGCTGACGCAGTCGGCCGCTGCCTCAAGAGCCGCCGTCTGCCAGCCACAGCTGACCGCATCGGGCCGTCAGTGGTTTTAAAACACGCACGCTTGCGTGCGTTTCTGTTTGAACTTGGTGTAACGAGGTAATTTCCGTATGTATACACATGCAATAACATTACTCACATTCAGTGTAGGACTCTGCTGCTGCTGCGACCTCTCTCTTTGAGCTCCTGGAGCAGACTGATAGAATTTCCCACCAATTTCGTGTGACTGAGCGGCGACACGGTTTGGTTTATGACTAGAGCGACAGTTGTATTGACTTCGTTTTATATTTTGGCTTTAGCTTGCGACTTTTAAGCTGCAGATTACGTCTTGATTTTCATTTAAACTTAAAGACCTTTTGTAATGTTTGAGCATGATAATCCGTTTCTCAGGGGCTGATATTTAATAAACCAAGGAATAAAAATTTGAGTCATTGAGTCCCAGTAGTTCAGATAACTTGATGCCTATCACAAAGATACTGTTTTTGACTGATCCATTTCCTTTATAGAATTATTCTTTAGAAAATTACACCATAAGTTTCTCCTGACCAAAACTGTTAGATATATTCCTTCACACATTAATTAATTTCTTAGGAACGTAACATATATTTTCACTTTTAAAATATGCTGGGACAATATTAGGGAACTAAAT
The DNA here is from genome assembly GCA_026315105.1 of Locusta migratoria. Taxonomy (NCBI): domain Eukaryota; kingdom Metazoa; phylum Arthropoda; class Insecta; order Orthoptera; family Acrididae; genus Locusta; species Locusta migratoria. The sequence goes on along the minus strand of CM048754.1, from coordinate 55,355,455 downwards.
AGTCGAATAACTGTTTAAGAGTTTTTTAAGGTTCATAGATTGTCTGTTCTGAAATCAATAGTTACATTCACAACACTTTCACAGTACACACTTTATAATTTCACAATTCGTGATTATTTTCATCAAAGTTTTTTTGTATTAAACTCTCTGGGTCCTATACATTGATTACGAACTATAATTCTTCAAGATACGTCTTTGAAAAGTTATTGCATTAAACTTGCCAATGAGTCAAATTTCATCTCACGAATATTCATCAGTTTACTATGGGAGGCAGAAGTTTCTAATTCTTCCGTCCTAGCCTATACCGATTAAAGTCCACAGATAATGTTCGCTTTCGCGTATGATCATGATATAAAAGTTGATAATAAAAATTTAATGTTTTCTTGGGTTTTCCCTATCTTGGAATTAAACCGCGTATAATACTTTAAGCTAAGTACTGAGAGCTAGACCCACTGAGAGCTAAGCACGTAGTGAAATCTAGTGACATAGAGAACAAAACACATAAATAGCTAAGCACATAGTGAAATCTAGTGACATAGAGAGCTAAACACATAAATAGCTAAGCACAAAGAGAGAGCTGAGCACATAAAGAGTAACTCAAGTGCGGGCACTATTTATAATAGCAGTCTCACAAATGATCTCTTATATATGAGATGTTTTGACCTAAGTATTCCCTGGGTACTCTTACTCTGAATTATGCTGATATAATTTGAATTTACCAAAAATTATATAAATGAGAAAATTCTGCTTCTTAACAAATTATTAAAATTATGTAACAATGACAAATGTCGGATTACCATGATTTTAATGCTGTGGTTGCGATGTGGTGTTACAGTGGGGGGGAGGGGAGGGTTGGGGGAGTGGGAGGTTGTTGAGCTGACATCTACAGTTTGAAATTGTAAGTTTTTCCTGCCAAAACCAATTTGGAAAGGAGTAATTGCATTCAACAAAATTTCAAATTTCCCTGTGGACGCCATCTTGAATGACGTCAGAGGAGGTGGGACCAGGTGGGCAAGGTCACAGGTTTTCCCTGGCGGCCATTTTGTTCTGGAACCAGAAACGACGCCATCTTGGATGAAGTCATAAGAGTCAATGCCCGAGATACTGTGCTCGAACTGGCTTTGGTCCTATACTTATCCCATCTGGAACTGGTGACTAGTTTTTTCCAACTCGCTCAGCTTCTTTTCTACACTGTATACGCCTATTACTATGTCCTACATTTTGGAGTCAGTGTGTCCATCAAATGAAAGTATGTTTGCATGGTCCTCCAGAGTGAATGATTTCTTAAATGTTAAATTTCCAAATTTCGACCTTCATTTTGCTGTCTTTTATCACAACCCCAGAACGGTCAACGAGTGACTGGATGGAGACCTTTGAACCACTTACAATTTTACATACGACCAGAATTTTTTCGGGTCCTCTGCAAGATCTTATGCTAAGTTACGATGTTGGTACTTACTGTATGCATTGTGGATAGCTCTTTTTATAGATGTGCGAATCTCTACTAACTGTTGTCTAATTTGATTTCCCTGACCCTTTTTGAACCGATAGTGTAACTTCCTTTGCTCTCTCAGCGTTTTTCAAATAAAACTATTAAACCACAGTGGGTGTTTCCCATCCTTAATCCAATTTGTCAGAACGCATTTCTCCAGTACTTTATTAACAGTGCATTTAAATTTTGCCCATAATTCCTCTACCACGACAGTACCGGAACTAAACGATGTCTATTAATTCCTTAATTGGGGTGCTAACAATTGCTTATCTGCTCTTTCTAGCAGTAACGCTCTCCTAGGCCTCTTGACCGATTTATTAACTTTGGTGGCCATAGTCGCTATGACATCATGATCGCTAACTCCTGTCTCTTCAGTGACATCATTGATGAGGTCTGGGATGGTGAAGGCATGGCAGAAGCCCTGGGTTGGTGAGGAGAGGATATACCAATGGGTGATGGGACTCTATCTTCTCAAACATGTAAAGGATTTGGATATGTTCCAGGAATTTCATCAGGGGAGAAAATGGAATGAGGTCATAGAGGATTTATGTGAGGGGACGAAAGCGGAATTGGTATGCGAGGAGGAGTGCATGGCATTCGAGTATTTGGACGTACTTTTAGTAGGTGAGGGAAGTCGAAACCCAGGTGGGGTGGAAGCTGCACAATATGGGATGAATAAAGGAATGGTATGTGTAGAGGATGCTGGATGGGTTGCGACCCCATGTCGAGCCGGAGAGGAGTTTGAGGTGTGTGATGGGCTTCGTTGGGGACCGTTTGAAGGTGTGCGGTCCAGGAGAGCGAGCAGCCAAGGGTGTGGCCAGTGTATTTGAATATAGGGATGTGGCAGAGAGACAATTGTGAAGGGTAAGGTAAAAGTTGGGAAGGCGGAACAATGGGATGGTAAAACCTGTAATGTTTGCCTGGTATTTGTTGGGCTTCATGGGGAAGAGCCACTGGTTGCACCAGAAGGAGAATTCATTTGGGTGGGGTGAATGAGGTGTTGGGTGCGGGCGAGGAATGGGGCAAGGACAATGAAGGTGGTGTTGTCAGCGAACTGGAGGAGGTGGGTGAGATCCTGTGGTTGGAGTATACCTGCAGAGTAGGTGAGATAGAGGAAGGGGGAGAGGACAGAGCCCTGGGGCACCCTAGTAGAGAGGTAAACAAACGGGAGTTGGAATTATAAACAGTGACATAGGATGTGTGATTGGAAATAAAGGAAGCAATGAAACGGATATAATTAATGTGAAGGGTGCGACCTTCCTATCGGTTCTCACCAATAAGACTTGGGCAATACATAACTCTGATAGTAAAAGTTTATTGCTTGTTGTCTTTGTTCATAGAGGTGAGTTATGTATGTCAGCTTCTATGCCCTAAACAGCTACCCAATCTGTTTACTCAAGATCAATAATTAATCTGTAGTTTAGCCAGTCTATCAATCTGCATATGATGACATGAAAATATATTTAAACAAACATAAATTAAACTTCTGCATAAGCAACAAAATGGATTCTAAGATAAAGAAGTCATTCACTCACGAAGTAATTCTTCATAAATGGAGTTTATTACTCTTATTAGATATGAAAATATGGAGGTGGTCCTACTTTATACATCGGTAAATAACTGAATATTTACCCAACTATTGTTCATGAGAGGCACAATAAGTATCACAAGCTCTCGAGAGTAAAAGTTCCAAATTATCACTCGTAAAATTAGTGTACTCCTTCGAAAATAAAAGTTCCAAATTAATCCACGATAAAAGTATTTGTTATAAAACACAGTTTGTCATCACGTGAGTACACGATAGCTGAATTATCACAATTCCACAGCCCTACTACCTTGCATAGTTTATCACTTTTCAAGCAGAGACTAAGTTCTGCTGTCACAATCCCGTAAATTTTCTAAGTCCACACATGCCTATCTCTTTAAATCACAAGTTGGTAACGCGGCTTCAGATTGCCCAGTGTCACAACGTTTGACCACCACATCCAAGCTACGAGTCCCTTCCCAAGCGTTCGAAAGCGTGCTCCCTCTGCTCCCAAAATTGTATCCCTCAGCGCATCCTAACGCCTCATCTTTAAAATACAATTTCCCTTCCAAAATTTTATACATTTGAATATCACAGAAGTAATACTTTGACCACCTCCCTACAAATATTGTTTACATTTAACAAACAAATATATATTTAACAATACTAAAAAACGGTTGATACTGAAGCTCTTTGCTCAGATAGCCAATGAGCATGGCATCTCACTGTTCAAATATAATGCCGCCGTCGAAATATAGTTACACAATTAATATTTAATTTATCATGAATTTTTATAGAAATATATTCAGTTACTGTCCACAAATACTTATTATTGTTTATATATAAATTATCTGTTGCATATCTACTTTTTTTTATTCGGCCATGAAATATTTAAGTAGCAGTCTACAATGAACGTTAGTGAGAATAATATTAAATATAATAAAATACATATATAAATGTAATGCACTTTGCTGGGTTCATGTTTTCAACAGCAGAACAAGAGAGTAAAATAAAGTTTATTGAAAGAATACGGAAATAATGAGGCACGTCATTTAAGACAGGTAGCATGGTGCAATCCTGTCCATTTGCTTCTTAAACTGTTATTGATAAACACTACATATCAATAATTATAAATATAAGTCTTATAATATTATTATTATAGTACTGAAATTTATCGGCTTTTTATCTGTAAGGGATATTTAAATTGTAATTATGGCTTTTGATTCTCCCAAGACTCCTGAATCCATTCACATAATTATATTTGCCGTATGATCATTCCCTGATGTTATATGGATTTTTAGAATAACGTTTGTGCAAGGGGAGATGTGGTCTACCTACTGGAAGCAGGGGGCACGCGGAGGAGCGGAGGAGCTGAGGTGTCGGTACCCTCATGGACATAAGGAAAATGGAAATAATCATGGTGGGGATTGTCTAGGTTGGAATAGGTATCGGGGTGGTAGGACACAAAATGTTCTGCTTTACTGGTGTTGTCAGAGAAAGGGTAATTGGGTTGGGGTGCTGCCAGTAAGATGGTGGAAGGCTCGCCAGTACTGGTGGGACTGGATGGGGAGTTTGTCATTGAAACAGGTGAATGTTTTACACCAAACCTGGAGTTTTTTCGTTGCAACAATGCTTCTGATGTAACAATGGATTTGCCAGTGGTGTTGGACGTGTCTTGGTCCTGACTACGCAGGAAGGACCAGTAGAGACGAAGGGATTCATGGAGAAGGAGGGCAGCCTGTGGAGTGAAGGTGGGACAGTGAGGATGGATAGCTTTTGGAGGGATGTGGTCATGGTCAATGACATAAACAGTGTGGTGAAGGAAGGAGGAAGCAGGGTCAATATCAGTGAGAGTGTGAAATAGGAAGGGTGATTCTCGACCGAGATTTCTATGGATCGCCAATAGGTATCCCAGTATGGAAGGGAATAATCGTGAAAAAGATTGGGAGGGATGAGGCTGGGGAGTATAGGTGGTACAGTCATGGAGGTCTATAGTGAGCATTGGGGGCATGGTCACTGCCAGTAAGGTCAAGGACATATGCCGTAATGTGCCCCTGGGGGTTCAGAAATGTCAGGACAACATCAATGGTGGTATTACTTACAGGGCAGGTGGGTTGTGAGAGGGGGACATGGTCGCCCCAAAATGAGGTGGTGACCTACTCACGCCACAGCTGGAGTTTGGCAAGAGAACGAGAAGAAAGGCTAAGGTCAGTGGCAACCACACTGCTCATGAAGGATCTGTCAAGATGAGAAAGGAACTCATATGGCAGAGGACATAGATGGTGGCTGGAGTAACAGTGAGGGAGGGTAGAAAGAGGATAAGGGTGAGGTGTTCAGTAGGGTAATTGAGGACAGGTTGTGGCCGGACCAGGTGGCTGATGACGACTCTGCCTCAGACAAGGGGAGGAGGACTATCAGTGTGGTGGATAGGGTAAGGAGAGGTAGTGATGGGATGATGGGGATGTAGGAATGTCTCATTGAGGAGAAAGGCGTCTTTGTGGTGTTGAGAGGGGGTTTTAGAGGACAGTGGTCACAAACTGGATGATGTCCTCTGTGGTGGGAGTGGGGTGAGGGGGTTGTTACAGTTCATAGGGGGGAGGGGGTTGGATGGATATGGATGGTGATTTCAGGAGAGATGAGAACATGGTGAGCTTTGCATTTATAGGAATAGGTGAGGGAGAGGGGGGTTGGGGCACTGTTTTAGGACATGGGCAGAAATGAAGTGGGGACGTGTGGTTGTTGTACATGAGACAGTGCCTACAATGTTAGGATTGGGGAGAGGAGTGGAAGGTATCCATCTTGTAGTGGTAATTGTAGATTAGGGCTCCATTGGCGAGGACGCAGTCGATGCATGATGCAGACTTTATGAAGACCTGCATCAGGTAAGTAGGACCAGAGGCGTTATTGATAGGATCGGCTGAACGGATGGACAATTCAAGATGGGCACTGAGTTATTCCAACACCTCTTTCTGATCCCCGGACAGCTTGGGATCACAGCTGTAAGGGTGGGCAGTCACTGAGGAGGCTGAAGTTGGTGGAAGGGGGAAGAAGGCAGTGATATAGGAAGTGATGGAAGAATTGGGGTCAAAATGGACTCAGGAAAGGCACTGAGTAAGGTCCATGTGGAAGGTGGGGCGCCGGCCGCGGTGGCCGAGGTGACTGAGGCGCTCCAGTCACGGTCAGCACGGCCACTACGGTCGGGGGTTCGAATCCCCCCTCCGGCATGGATATTTGTGCCGTCCTAGTTCGTAAGTAGTTCATAAGTAGTTTGTAAGTTTAGGGACTGATGACCCCGTAGTTAAGTCCCATAAGCTTAACAAACATTTGAACATTTTTTGAAGGTGGGGCTAGTGGATGGAGTCCTTGTGAAAGATTAACACGTTCGCTGCTGTTCAAGCTTTGGCGCGATGATGCTAGGTGCCACTTCACGCTCTGGTACGTGATCGTAATTTGACAGTATCTTTTCATAATTTTGAGCCACTGAATGTTTTGGTTTTAGTTTTCATTTTTTTATATGGTGTTTTATTTGCATTTGTATTTTTGTGCAAACAACAACTGGACAATATAAACAGTACATACAAGGAATTTAATAAAACATATGCTTATTTCTATATCATCAGCAATATAAGTATGAATAATATCAAAACTAAAAAGTATTTTTTTATAAACTGGTGACTAATCGAAATAAAATTAAAATAATCAAAAGCAATGAAATAAGAAACAAAAGATTACATGAATAACACAAGATGTTCCTCTAAAGAATGTTGCAAGTTAGATTTCAAAAAAGGACACTTTGCCTAAAGCTTGTTAGTTATCAGTGCGAAATCTAAACAGTAACCCGGAGCATTGGGGCACAAATCACACACATAAATTGTATCCTTGCGTTTCCCCCTAGAATGACACTCTTTGCAATATTTCTCATTATTTTTCCAGAAGCTGTCTTCTATTTGCGTGTCGTCAACCTATGGGTAAGCTTTCCGGCAGGTTTTCTTTCAGGTTGCTGCCCTGGTAATTCTTTTATCACTGCTAGACGAAAATCATAGAGGTTGGCTCTCTTTCCAGAGTATTTGGTATATAAACTGTGAGCATTTATCATTATCATTTGTAAAATGTGTATAAAAATTTTCAATGGCCATCTGATAATTTTTCTTTCAGATGGATAATAGGCAAGCATTTGATATTGTCTGTCAATGCCTGACATAAACTTATTATACTGTACTATCGGAAGTGGCTTCTGCCTTATTTGACCTCGTTTGTTTGAGCTGTCGAACAATTCATTTTTGTATTCGTTAGAAATGTAGCATACGTTTCTTTTGTCTTTCCATTTTCCTATCATAATGCCTTTGGCATATTTTGCTATTGCGTCTCCTCCATTTTCTTTTTTTCTTTACGTCTGTCGGACGATTTCTTCTGTCTATTCTTAGCATGCCTGTAGTATGAGTTTAATTTTGGGACAACTTCCGTGCAAGAGCATAACTGTTATAGTAATTGTCCATGAATACACTGTGCCCAACATTCAGTTTTTCCTCTAATAGTTTTAGTACTACCTTGTCAGCATGGCCTTTACCACCGAAATCGTCCAACATGCCGGTATCCACCATAAATTTCTAGATGATTCCTGTGGGATTTGTAAGCATATATAGCTTTATGCCATATTTGTGTTTTTTGTTTTTTATGTACTGTTTTAAATGTAAGACGACCACACCACAAAACCATAGATTCATCTAGGCTGAGTTCCCGGCCGGGATAATAAATTTCATTCATTCGTTCATTGAATAAATGTATTATACCTCTGTAACTTTATAAAGCTGGTCATCCGGAGCTGGTTCTCCTTCTTCAGGGTTTCTTTCAAAATGTAGCAGCCTCAAGATCAATAGAAATCTATTCCTGCTCATGTTTTGTGAAAAAACTAAAATGTTGAACAATGGATCTTTTTTCCAGTAATCCTGCAGTCGATTCAATCTGATGTGGCCCATATGCAGTAACAGACCAAGAAAAATCAATAGTTCATCCGAAGTTGTTTCGTTCCACACAATAACTCTGGATTTCTCTTTAGTTTTCTCCGATACGAAAACCTCTACAGCATAAACATTAGTTTCCTGTACTAATTTTTCTATGAAGGTATCTGTCAAAATAGGCCGTAAATAACTTATTGGTTAATTTTCGGGAGGAGGAATCAACAATTCTTCATTTCTGCAGAAAGGAAAGTTTCTAATACAATCAGAGTTATCACTACACTCTACATATCCGCTCTCCAGACGAGTTTTTCTTCGTGTTGGGCGATGTTCCGGTTCTGGTGTTGCTGGCTGTTGCTCCATCTCCAGTTCATCATTGTCTTTATGCTCGGATGACTCATCTTCAGATAGATCAGAGGGGTGGAAATCAAAGTCAGAGTCTAAAGGTTCGATGTCACTTTCACTTTCTTGAAGTATCTTCTCTAACTCTTCATGTTAGTTTTTTCCTTGTCTTCCCACCACTTTCTTTTTTGGCTACCAACATGCTGTGCTGTTACCAGGAATGGAGTGTTGGGGTATCAGAGCAGTAAGAAGCGAATTTCTATTTTAATTTCATTTAATTTCATTTTCTATTATTAAAAAAAGAGAGAAAAAATTAATAATAATAATAATAATAATAATAATAATAATAGACATTTATTAATTAATGTTGTGAAGAAAAAAATTCATCTGTGGAACTAAAAGAAAAAAAGTGGCAGTATCTTTGCTTGTGAATTAGCAGTCAGTCCTGTCTTGTCTTTTCGAGCAGTTAGAAGTGATGAGCTGTCTCAGTTTTTTTTTAAACTTTCAGTTTTTTTTTTTTTTTTAGAAGATACAAATCGTTCTCAAGAGTGAAAAGTTTCGTCTTAGTTCATTACTTAGGCTTAAAGTGAACCACATAATAATGATCCTGAGATGTGATGAAGCAATCAGAGAAGACATTCAGAAAACTGTCAGTATTTTTTATATGAGTTTATTCTAAGGTTTCTCTGAAGTTTATTAATATTGACTTTAATTCTTCTTTGGTAAGTTTCATTAACAATCTTTTAATATATATTTTCACAATATAAAGATGTTTCACAATGGCGCCCAACGGGGTGGCCAAGTATGGTATTAATTACTAAACGATGTAAATTTTTTACTTTTCCATGTATCGTACTTTATCGAGCCAAAAAAAGAAAAAGGGATATAAGGATGAGATCGACTCAGGTAACAGGAAAGGAATGCACAAATAACAACGCAAAACGGTATTAAGAAGACAACAAAAGGTAGGAGAAGATAGTCTATTATATATATACAGGTGATTCCATGGTGGAAGAGGTGTCCTATCTATACTCCAACTCGAAAGAAATGTTCATTAACAATCTTTCTATATACATGTGGCGTCTGTTCCGAGAGAACAGACGTCACTTCTGATCCTGCAGTTGTTATTATTTAATATTCCTAGAATATATGACATCAACTGCGATTCGACAAAGCTGAAAATGTGTACCCAGCCGGAATTCTAACCCGGGTCTCCTGCTTTCTAGGCAGTTGCGCTGACCCCTACACCACTGGGGACACAGTGATCACCGCACCTGCAAGGACTACCTAAGCACGCCTCCCGTCAGATACAAATTCCCAGCTTCGCCCTGCCCACAGTACTTAAACTCGTAGTTATGAACTAATTCCCGAAAGAGTAAGGGCTTCAAACTTTGCCCACCCCTCCCCACTAACGATAGGATCATTGCCCGTCACCGGCATTATATATATACATGTGGCGTCTGTTCCGAGAGAACAGACGTCACTTCTGATCCTGCAGTTGTTATTGTTTAATATTCAGAGAATATATGACATCAACTGCGATTCGACAAAGCTGAAAATGTGTACCCAGCCGGAATTCTAACCCGGGTCTCCTGCTTTCTAGGCAGTTGCGCTGACCCCTACACCACTGGGGACACAGTGATCACTGCACCTGCAAGGACTACCTAAGCACGCCTCCCGTCAGATACAAATTCCCAGCTTCGCCCTGCCCACAGTACTCAAACTCGTAGTTATGAACTAATTCCCGTAAGAGTAAGGGCTTCAAACTTTGCCCACCCCTCCCCACTAACGATAGGATCATCTTGCAGTTGTTATTATTTAATATTAATAGAAAGTTGAAAGAATGCCTGTCTAATATACAAAGCTCAGCCGCAATCAAGGGAAGAACGAAGACTTAGAACACAAACCTCTTCGTAAATATGCGGGCTTGTCTAACACTTTGGAGTCAGTCAGAAAACAGTTTAACTAGATTCCATTTTGTGTGCCAGCCCACCACAGAATTATAATGAAATAACAGGTTTTCGCTTGGTAGGCGATGTGAGATGTTTCTTTTATTTAACTTCAAAACATATCGATTTCGTCCCTATGATGGGACATCATCAGTGCAGAATTGCAAGTCATGATGACCTATGTGCTCTGCTTAAAAACATTTAAAGGTCTTGCCGGTAAGCGGCTACCTGATTTTATTGTTGTGACTTGTACCGGCAAGACCTTTAAATGTTTTTAAGCAGAGCACATAGGTCATCATGACTTGCAATTCTGTACTGATGATGTCCCATCATAGGGACGAAATCGATATGTTTTGAAGTTAAATAAAAGAAACATCTCACATCGCCTACCAAGCGAAAACCTGTTATTTCATTAGAAAACAGTTTGACGAAAATCCTCTGACTTAAACAAACGGTCGCAAACTATCAGCTCCGCCACTCGAACACCTGATTGGTCAATCAGATATCGTCAGAAAGAGTCAAAAGTGCCACTCGAACGCCTCAAACCGATCCAGACCGTCAGCAGCGCCACTCGAACGAAGCTAAGGTCTTTGGTTTCGATACTCTTTGTCGTGGTTGGTCACGTGGTGTCGGCATGAATGTTGTGGCGGGTGTACATTTAATCAAGGTACTAACATTGCAGCTTCACAAAACATAGTTTTGATCGTCGTATTAGCAAGTTTCTACCTTTAGCAGCAGTGGAGATGCCTTCATTATATAGGTAACGATTGTCTGCCAAATTTTAATTCTGTAGCGTGTATTAAAGTAAAAGCTACTATTACAGAAATTACCGAACTAAATATAACCTCAGTCGTGCAGCATACTGAGTCTAGGCTTGTTGATATCTCGCAGTTTTGCAAAATAAAGAAGGGCCATCCATTAAATTATGTCTTGCGGGAAAACTGCAGAGTCTGTTGCTCGTGTTATTAGCATGGCGCGTCGGTTGGCAATTTTGCAGCGATTCACTATGGGAAAGCAATAATTTGAGTTTCTGAACCGGAGATTCGGGTACGCTCCCTCACATACTACATACAAAAAAATCTTGTTTAACCTATACCTAACCTATTTTTCACTTCAAATTATCACTGTTTCGTAGAGATCATAAAACATGCTATACCTGCGCTATTGTTGATTGCTGTGGCGTATAGATAAGTAGATATTCTGTAAAGTTTCCAACATTTGCATTTTGCAGCGCGTGGGCAATAGACTGCAGTTTAGCCTGTCTTGCAAAAGCTTCATGTCTGTTCACCGTGTAACATCGCAACTAGAATGTATTTGGTGAAATCATTGTAACGTTGCCTGTTCTATAGGAAGATATTTTGCCTATAAAGTAAAATCGTCTTTCGACGGGATCGAACATGTAAATTGAAAGTAAACGCTTTTACGAAACCCAAAATATCAAGATTTTGTGCTAAAATTTATGAAAAATAGGCCTAGCCTTTCTAAAATCTAACATAGACTGTTAGATTGCACAGTACAGATAGAGCTTCGTATTTAGCCTTGTATTTAGTGACCTTTTGTTACCTTAACTATGTCTTCCATTTACAGTTGTGACCTTTGAGAAGTGAAATTCTTGTGCAGTGAAAACGTTTATGGATAGGTCCATGTCCATGTGGGAATAGATGAATAATAATGTACTGGCAGTAGATTTCTTTAAGAACTTAAGTGTGCTTTGGGTAAGTTATTCAAAAATTAAACGAAAAGTTAAGATTTTGTAGGGAAAGGCAGAAGCCAGAGCAGTAACATTACTTTACCAGCAACTGGTGTTCATATGCCACCAATGTTGAAGGCATGGTTAAAGATGGCGGTTTTATCTTTGTATTTAGGCCTAGGTGTAACCGATGAAACTTGCATTTTGGGCTGCACCCCCCCCCCCTCCGCTCACACACACACAGGCGCGCGCGCGCGCGCACACACACACACACACACACACACACACACACACACACACACACACACATTTTACCATCAGCTTGACAACTCCTACATAGCAGTATCTGTTCGTGTTGTACCCTTAGGTCACAATTATGATTCCCCTGAACATGCAGATAACTATGTATGCTGTTTCTAAATTTCTGTGCAGAATAGTTTATAATTTGGTAAGGGTTTTATGTGTAGGCATAATTTTTCCGTACTTAAGACATACCTTACCTTAATATAAGTTGTTTTTTTTTTTTTTTTGCAAATGTATTTCCTTGTCCTCACAGCAGGAGGCTGTTTGAGTGAGCTGTCCTCTCCTTCTGAAGAATGAAATAGGCCTTCCAAAAACTGTGTAGCAGCCTTATCCTGATTAGCAGTACTGGGATTTTTGGAAAGACACATTGCCAATTGAAAGTCAGATGTTGAGATACCAGCACTTGCAGTACAAAAAGTTGTAATAGAGGCCCTATCTGAATTGTATAAGCAGCAATGATACAGATTACAAATGTCATCTGTAGACGAGGATACCGCCCATCAGCTTTGACCCGTGACATTGCAGAATGTTAGTTTTGAGGTGCGTGCATGTTTGTCGAAGGTGTGCGAGGTTATATGGTGGTTGAGTTAAAGACGGTTGTTGGTTTATAAACAAAACAGATTAATATTTTGTTTAATAAGTGATCTGTAGTTTTTCTGATGGTAAGGTGTACGTTATATATATATTTTAAGAATGCTCCAAAATTCTTACTTATTTCTTGGAGACACTTTCACTGGGTAGAATTGTCTTGTTGATTTGTTTAGATAATCTTCAAAATTCTTTTGATGCAGTACCTTATGGCTTGTGTAATCACTGTTCTCTCATTATTACTTTCAGTTGTTTGCATTGCGTTTAGAGATGCATTTCTTCTATTCACCATTTCTTTTTATCAGTTCACAATTTGTCTTAAAATTCTCCTTTTACCATTTTTCATGTTTCATATAATTTCAAGTTTTTGTACTTGAACAAACACAAATACACCAAAATCTTATGAGACACCTTATTGCTGTAATGATACTCTTGCCTCTGAAAAACTCTGCAGTTGCCCATAGAGGCCTCTGCATGTGCCATACTGTTTCTGGTGTCTGTTACAGTGCAGAAATATCAGAGTGAGCTAGAAATATACTGCTGTGACTTTAACACACAATGATAATATGGATGATGATGATGATGATGATGATGAAATCATTGCAAGTGGCTTTCCAACACCAATGTTACAGAATGTGTAAATATGCAATGTGTTCAACGTGCATATCTTGTGCATTTTGCAGTCATTGATGTTTCTTGGAGCATCTTATTGACATTACCAATTTACCTTTATAGTTCAGGTTTCTGCATTGCGTGTGTCGTCTAGTTATATCTACATTGTTATGTAGAGGATGATTGCAGAGTTTTGCAGAGAGACATCCGTCTGCACATAGAGGGGTAGGTAATGGTCCTGTAAGCAAACATTGTTGCAGATGTTTGTTCGAGCCCAAGTACATTCCTTATTAGTCAAATTCAGACTTTCCACTGTTCCCAAATATTTTTGATGAATTTCTGCAACATTTTCTAAGTTGCAGCATTAACTTGGTAGGAGGTACATCTTATTGTCTACAGATTGTCATTTGTTGTATATCACAGTTGTGGCCTACTAGAGATACATTGCAAACACACAAGCATTGCAGCACCATCATTGCTTGTTCACCCACAACTATTTAAGCTTTACTCTTAGGTTCCTCCCTGACCACATCTTTTAAAATTGACATATTCATAAAAAATATCGAAGTACTATTGTCAGGAAGAGACATCTACAGTCTAGCTTATTAAAAATACTTTACCCACTACAGGACATGCTGATGCCACAGGTCAAAGCCAGTGGTTAGAATTATGTCCTATAAATAACGCAAACAATTTCAGCTATATTTGACAAGTGGAGCATTGGATTTGTGTGTTAATGTTGGCAATGAGATGTTCGGCTTATTAGGATAATTTATTTACTGGCAAGGTTGTACGTACTGTAACCTGTTACCATAGAGAAGGAACAGGATTATTTATTTCTTGGTCAATGCAAATGTATATTCCCCTCATGCCATGTAATTAGGTTTTCAGGGACCATTGGATGGTGGTTCCCAAATCCACACAATATGACACCACTGCTGTAAGTACACTTTCACCCTGTAATGTTACCGAAGCTTCGTGTGTTGCGCGTTTCAGGTGGTCGAGGCTAGCTGTCGGTGCTGGTGGCGAGATCGCCTCCTGCCTGGCGTCGGCTGCAGTGGCCGGTGCTGCCCTGCTGAGCCTCACGTCAGCTACCAGAAGGTAAACGCAGCACAGCCGTGAGTACACCGTCCAGTTCCTATCTGTTACCAGTGGATGCCAGAAGGGATGAAATTTGCTCGAAATCCCGTGAAAGCACTTTTGTCGAAAGGGACAACTGAGTATTACCTTCAAATTTTTAATGTGGTGATAATTCTAGTGTGGTGGGCAATTCCACGGTAATGGAATTACAAAACTTAGTGTAATTTCATTATATATCTAATAACTGACATTTATTCAAAAAAAAAAAAAATGAAATAGATGGGTTGCTTTTCTCTTTTAATGATTTTCTTATCTCAACAAGCCATATTGGAAATATTCAAACTAGATTAAAATACATTATTTTATGTCAAAAGCCTTTGATAACAGTATTACAGAAACACACACACACACACACAAAATTAGTTTTCAAACTTGAAATTCAATTTGTTATTGCTCTGTATTTATCTCAGCCAAAAAAAAATTATTGCCCCAGTGGACGATATTGTAGCAAATGTATCAGCAACTGTTGTTGTGGTCTTGTCTACTGACTGGTTTGATGCAGCTAACCATGCTGCCGATTCCTACATATTTTTGAAGGCAAAGGTTTCATAAATGTAGGCATAATTTCTCCATACTTAATTACAACATACCTTACCTTAAAATGTTTTTTTGAAATGTCTTTAAAGTGCCATTACATTTAAGTTGCCATATTTCCTAATATTGAAGTATAAATACAAAATCCACCAAATATGGCACATTTGCTTCCGATCGCCTGAATTGGAGGCTGCACAACGCGATGTTCGTTTGTTGCAAACAATGTGATTATGCGGCTAGTGAATCACAGCACAAGAGTATCGTCGTCAGACAATGGTAACCAAACCTCACCGCCGCCCAACATGCAAATTTTGACGTTGGAAATTAAATATGCGGTAATGTTTTTATACGCAAAGCTGCGCAATGTTTACGAGATGTGAAAATTTACGTGTTAACATAAAGTTCCAGGTATTTTATTTTCAAAATATCTCGTGCTCGGAGATACTTACACCGAAAATAAAAGCAATTCTAAAACCTAAGTTGAAGTAATTGAACAACGAATTGACACTTAACTCACCATTCCGAAGGATAGCCACCGAACGAGTGAGACTTTGACAGGCCACCGTGGGCCTCCGTCCGGATTTCGGGGAAACACAGAGATTCACACAAGGGCCCGTATAGGCTCACACCAGCCTCTTGCCAACCTAACTTGTAACGAAAGGCTGTGGAAACATCTTTGGAGAACATAGAGAGGTTGGTACTAGCCACCTATCGACGTAGGTCCAGAGAGCATCGCCCAAGGCTAAATTTCTCATACTTCCAGACACTAGCACGCAAAAAAATTCTCATACTCACACATGCAGAGATAAAACATTTTACACTCTTATAGGCATGGTGGCGAGACGGAGAAGCCGTTCATGTTGCCACATTGACACACTAATAAATTAATAACATAAATCTAAAACAAATGAAGTTATATACGATTACTAATAACATTTAAAAACAAGAACTGAAAGGCTACATTACTCCTCATGTCTCAGAAAACAAATAGTGTCATTAAGTGACTTTAAATAAAATACTAGATTAAAATTTAGAGAATGCAGCAGACAGCAGTCTTTAAAAGTCCTTAGATCTTCTTTGACTTGCACAGAACTTCACACTTTCAGTATTATTTGTGCCACTTGCCGTATACTGCCTGGCCTTTACACCTGTACAAAAGGAAAAATCCAGGGCAATATCAGTCCAATTTCATATCTAATTAACCTTAAATAAATACCTTGGTCATCTTGTATTGGTACTAAAGCACGTTACACTACAAAGTTTAATTACAGTTGTTAGGGCGTACCACATTTAACTTCAAGAAAGTTTAGCTATACTTAAATTTACCTGCTAATGAACAAGGTTTGCTTGCATTATTAAGTTTGAACACACAAAATATTATAAACATTGCACTTTGTTTAAAGAAAATCTCTATGGATCTTACATGTGACTTCAAACAAGAACAAAGTAACATTTTGTAAGCAACTAACGGCGCATTGCATATTATTCACAATAAGGTATACTAGGTCTGGGTGGTGTTCAAAGTAAGCTTTAAGAATTCTTTACTTGCATCAAAGTGGCCAAAAGGACACAGGGCCAAAACTAGCCTTGACCCTATTTATAATTGAAAACAGAAAAGAGTATATATGTGACAACTTTATTGTACTGCAATTACACACTTTCATACATAGTAATGAAGGTTAATAAAAATGCATCACATCAGTTTTCTTTATTTAATGTTCCTCCAGTATTTTAACTTTTCTCGAAGCATTAAAATCTTCATCCTTTGTATTCTTAATTAATACTTGTGCTCTTCTTTCATCATTTTGATCTGATCCTCAAACACAACCACCCTCTTTCTGCAGACAGCTTCAATTACAGTACCTGAACCGGACGGCCTCAGGTTTGCCGGCATCCTGCGAGGAGACCGCTTATATGGAGTGTATACAGAGATTTTTAGTTCACCCTCGGCGCACAAAATCTTCTGTAATTGATCTATTGGACTACTCTCTGGTGTGTGCGTGCGTGCGTGCGTGTGCGCGCGCAGGCTTCTTCACAATTTCTGGCATATTTGAAGTGCTGGCCAGTGAAATATGTCAACGGAACGTGTTGCTGTGTCAATTTCCAAACTACTAGTACCACTGTACTTCACTTCTGTCCACAACGTCAACAATAATGTTGTATGTCCCACCTGAATCAAAAGTGTTGTTTCACGGTGTCAAGGAGGAGCCAACAATTTCCAATAGTTTCGGATCATTACTTTTTTTCTTCTTTGGATTGGAGTGCCACCTACAGTATTGTATGTATTCACTCTTTCTTTGACCAGATCTTTCCTGAGCGGACTCTTCAAATTGTCATAGCATGAATTCAGCCTATCTGCGGACCTCATGGTGACACCTAAAATGAAATTGTTTTAGTGGCCAGTTCTGTATATAAACCCTTATACTACTTAATTTGACATAGTTAAATAAATTTGTAATTACCAAGTATCATTAATGGTTTTTTTAAAAATACTTTACTTGATACCACATGTTGACTTTCACAAATGGTGCCATAGATGACATTTTAAATTTTCACAACACTTATTTCAATTTCAAATGATCGAGGTTTGAAATGATTAGTATTTTTAAATTAAAACATGGAGCTCAGTAGGTGGATGTAAATGGATCAGTTTTATTGTCAAAAGTAACTTTGTTTTTAAGATATATCATTGTCCAAAGCCAATGGGTGGAATCCTGTGCTACAGTTGATCTGTCAACTGGGATCACTTTGTAAGGGTTGCCACAAGTCGTGGAAATTGGGGAAGTCGGGGAGTTTCAAATGAAACAGAGAACAGTCAGTGAAATTTGGAAGAGGGAGGAATAAAAACCTGGGAAAATTTTGTTCTGTCTCAGAGGATGAAATGGTTTCACTGAGATGTCATCCGTTGCCGCTGGCTGGGTGCAGCTGATCATGTGCTGCTGCTTCTGCCCCCAGCTTGCAGTCAGTACAGCCACCACTTCTTACCTCAAACCTAGAAGCGGCCAGTGAGACAGTCGGCGTGAGAAGTGCTTTGTTCGGATCAGATTCTGAGAGATTGTAGACGCAGAGACTGGAGACAGTGTTCACGTGTGCACGAGTTGTGAGTGATTTTGGGAATGTGTGTGTACTCTTTTCTTCTGACAAAGGCCAAGTCCAAAAGTAAAAGTTATGAGTGTGTGATAGTCTGTTTAGTGCCTGTCGGCAGGTCACCAATTGATTCGATGAGTATTCGCACAGGTTATCTGAAGCGCTCGGTGATCGAAGTCGCCATTTCATTAATATGCTGTCTGTGACTCGTGAGTAGCTGATGATTGGATTTCCACGACTGGCCAAGATATTTCTGCAGGTAGCTCTAGCAGATGGGGCCCGTCGTTCCCCGCTAATGTACGGGCCCTGCCTGTCTGATTTAGTCTCGCCGATCTGCTCGCGGGCCGGGTCTGTTTGTGCGGCGGATTTTTGATTTATCGACGGATACTGCGATGCTCCTCGACGAGCCAGAGGCTGTGGGTTGTGGAACTTCCTCGTAATGATCGTACATTCGAAAATGTGTGTCAGTAGTAAGTTTTTGAATACTATTACGAAATGACATTCGCCGTAGTGACGTGATACAGTGGGATGTTTGTATCTCACCACAGTTTTAGCTTTGCAACTTTCATAATCTTAGATTGACCCAAAATCGATGTCCAATTCGAGGGAGAATCGGGACGTATTAGCACACCATTGAAAATATGGACATCTCACAAAAATCTCAACACTTGACAATACTAGTCCCCATTCGTGGGGCAACTCTCGCATTGTTCTAGGTAACTTTTGGCTCGTAGTGCATTGGCTGCTGGGACAAGCCCACCTTCTTCTCCCAGTGCAGGCAGCTTACAGACCTATAAATGTCGATCATTATTTCAAAATTCCACTGGGTTTTAGGCAATACAGAGAGTGCAACAGAACAATGCAGTGTCTGACTCTAGAGAAACATGAATTTAAATGGCCTACCATCATGCATAAGGTTTCATTTAATCGTAAGATTCATCTGCAAGGCTTAAGAAGAACAAATATTAATGTACAAAATTAAGGTAATGGGTCAAAGCTCATCTGATACGAAATATGCCTCCTGAGGGTGTTGTTTAGCTCAGTCAGCTGTCTGTTCGTTGACTCTACAGCATTTAACATTCTATTGCTGATTTCATGAGCCTGCTCCTCCCTCTGCTGAATCCTTTCTCTCTATCCGGATCTGTGCAGTTTGGTATTCCCTTCTATCTGTATCTTCTGCTTCCACTGCAGCATGTTTCCTTTTGTGTGTGTGTGTGTGTGTGTGTGTGTGTGTGTGTGTGTGTGTGTGTGTGTGTGTGTGTGTGTGTGTGTGTGTGTTGCCGAGGTTGGTAATGGCCTATTCTGGGATAGCTGACAGGAAAAATACCATTTTGGATATTGCTTGTAAATACTTGGGTGGACACTAGAAATACCCCAAAATTGTTAGTCTTTATGAGAAACTATGCATGACAAAGAGGTGGGCAGGTTAAACATTGATATAGCCTACACTATAACAGTATGAACATCAGGAGAAAATATTCAATGTCGCTGAAAGTTTACACACCCAAAATACAGCTGGCCAGGGAGCATATGCAAAACAAAGGTTCTGGATTACTTCTGGAAACACTAGTTTATAAAAATTCCTGTTACCTAGCTTTGTAAGAAATTCAAAATTTTTTAGGGACCTCTACGAGACTGTAGTTTTACCCTAAATTGGTGTGTGTGGACAATTCAACTGAAAGGTTCAAAAAATAAATATTAATGTAAAAAAATTAAGGTATTTTCTCAAGGCTCATTTGATATGAGATGTACTTCCTTAGTGTATTGCCCATCAATTCTACAGCATTTAACGTTCTTCTGCTTATTTCTAGAGGCTGATCCTCCCTCTGCTCTCTTCCCTGAAGCCTCTCTCTATCTGGAGCCGTGCTGTTCGGTATGCCTTTCTCTCTTGGTCTTCTGATTCCACTGCAGCTCGTTTCCTTTTCCTGTAGGTCTTAGTCAGGAGAGAGGGACTAACAGCATCCTTCAGAGGTAACATTAAGGGCCTTAGTAAAAATTTTGCATATACAAAGCAACTGATAGAAGAAAAAAAGATGGTTCTGGTTCGGTTTGATTTATACCAATCTGTATGAAGGAAACACACATCAAGTAATGGTTGAGGCTACTCTAACCAATGTGGCACATTATTACAAGCAAAAACAAATTATCTAGTTTCACCTATAGAAATTAACAATGAAAGGGTGCAGAAACTTTTAGCATTTGAAGTGACTATAAGCAAAAAGCTGTATGTAAGGAAAACCATAACTGCAAGCTTATTGCAACATTCTTCAAAGCGCACTACAATTAAAATTATGTACAATAGCTACAACATACATCAAAGGTATTGTGAAGATCACATGCAGTGACCTAACCTGTGAAAAATTTTGTGTTTGCCCAGGTGCTAGCTGTGCCTAAGGTCTCTTGACGTCCCTGGTTTAGAGATATCAGGCTCAGAACTATTACCTTGGGAGACTACTGATATATCTAGCTCGTGAGCCACACCAGGTTCTGGCTCTCTAGAGCCTGCCTGACCACTAAAAGGAAAGTCATTGCTTAATATAACAAATTGTACAGACCCTATAGTCAAATGGGGTAGCTGTACCACATTGTTAAGAATTATGGACAAATTTCACATCAAACATTTTAAAACTTTACACATAGGCCTATAGATATTGAACACTTAGAAATGAAATGTGTAATTTCACAATAACAGTCAAAACTATACTGGTACAAAGTTAGGCTGTCATTCAGGATAACTTTAGATCAGTCTTAAACACTTTTACACATTCAGGGCAAATGAACATGCCAGAAGAAACGAGGCGTTTATAAGAAGTATTTTAATTCAGTTGACTGAAATATATTTTTTACGCTGCATTGTGCAACTTTATTCATGGCATTCTTAAGTTTTCTTCACACCCAAACCAATTGACTACCCTATGAGCATGCGGGTGGATGGAAATAAATACTAGAAATCTGAAGGAAAAAAAACCTTAGTTCAGAATAACTCGTGTAGATTGAATAAATAGGCCTATTTTAAAATAAAGTTAAATCGTACGTACTCACTGGACTGGTAATCTACCAAGCTACACTATTACTGTATACGGAGATTTGAAATAAAGTTCACGTGGTGCATGCATTAAGCACCATGCTTAACCTTACCATCACCTGTGAGGAGTAGACGGGGGGGGGGGGGGGTTGATGTTTGCCTTGTCTTTGAATAGGTCCTCCATTTCTCTCTGAAACGGAAAAACCTTTCGCGATCTTCCTGTTTTCTCATTGTGCTCCTTCACTTTGTTGAAGTTGCGCACAAGGACTCGCCATTTGTTCTCACATTGGGCACTAGTGAAACTCAGGCGACAAGATTTGGTTAATTCGTGTGACACAAACTCCCAAAAATGTCGCCACAGCCGCATTTTGTGGGTACCTGACAGCATGCAAACAAAATGCATTTGAAACTAAGATAGGAACTATAGCAATTAGAAATTAAATTTAATACTTATTGAAAACAAACAAATGCTACATTAAAATCATGCTAACAGCAATAATTAGGTACCTATCTTATGCCTGTGCAGCCTGAACAACTCAATAAGACTTAACGTAGTCTCTGTTGACCAACATCCTAGTCCAGCGGGAGGAAAACCTTGAAATATTCTTCCAATCCCTCTTCTGAAAGTAAATTAAACTTAAATATTTAAATATATAAATTACACCCAGCAAACACTACATACAAAATGAGACAAGATTCTTACGTCGCACAAAGGCAGTGGTCTCCACAAAGGTATCGGCTTGCGAACTCGTGGCTACGATCGAGTTCTCTCCAGCAAGAGTAGATCACAAGTGAGAAAGAGAAGCACACACGTCGGACGACTTCCGAAGAGAGCACAGGTGTCAACTATCGCTACGGGTGGCCAATATGCGAAACAGGTGAAATAAGCGCTAGAGTTGGCTTCGTAGTTGGCAACTGTCAAAAGGCGCGCATGCGCAGTAGAGGCCTTCCAAATAGTCAGCAACTGTCAGGAACTATCAGCGTTTGGGCCACTCGAACGAACCTAGTCTGTTTAGTGCCCGTCTGCAGGTCACCAATTGATTCGATGAGTATTCGCACAGGTTATCTGAAGCGCTCGGTGATCGAAGTCGCCATTTCATTAATATGCTGTCTGTGACTCGTGAGTAGCTGATGATTGGATTTCCACGACTGGCCAAGATATTTCTGCAGGTAGCTCTAGCAGATGGGGCCCGTCGTTCCCCGCTAATGTACGGGCCCTGCCTGTCTGATTTAGTCTCGCCGATCTGCTCGCGGGCCGGGTCTGTTTGTGCGGCGGATTTTTGATTTATCGACGGATACTGCGATGCTCCTCGACGAGCCAGAGGCTGTGGGTTGTGGAACTTCCTCGTAATGATCGTACATTCGAAAATGTGTGTCAGTAGTAAGTTTTTGAATACTATTACGAAATGACATTCGCCGTAGTGACGTGATACAGTGGGATGTTTGTACCTCACCACAGTTTTAGCTTTGCAACTTTCATAATTTTCGATTGACCCAAAATCGGGAAATCGATGTCCAATTCGAGGGAGGATCGGGACGTATTAACACACCATTGAAAATATGGACGTCCCACAAAAATCTCGACACTTGACAATACTAGTCCCCATTCGGGTCGATGGGAACAAATACTAGAAATCGTGAAAAAATGACTTGGTACAGAATAACTTCTTGGTTGAATACGTAATAGGCCTATTTTAAACAAAAGTTAAATCGTACGATATTATTGACTGGACTGGTAGGCTACCAAGTTACACCATTATTGTATACAGAGATTCAAAATAAAGTTCACGCGGCGCATGCATTAAGCACCATGCTTAACTTAACATCACATGCGTAGTGTAGGGGGCGGGGCGGTATATTGCCTTATTCTTGAAGATGCCCTTAATCTCCTCCTAGAACTGGAAAACCTTTCTGGATCTTCTATTTTTTCATTTTCCTCTTTCCCTTTATTAAAGTTCCTCCCGAGGATCCTCCATCTATCTTCACACTGCGCACTAGTAAACCTACATAGTCTCCCTTGTCCGGCATCCCGGTCCAGGAGGAGGAAAGAACTCAAAATATTCTTAAAGTCCCACTTCTCAAAGTAATTAATTTAAACCTAAATATAATATACATTACACCCATCAAACACTACATACAAAATAAAACAAGTTTCTTACGCCGCACAGAGCTATCTGCTTCCAGCGAACTCGTGGCGACGATGAAAGTGAAGTTATCTACAGGAAGGCTAGATCACAAATGGTGAGCAAACAAGTTGGGGACTGCCGATGAGAGCAAAGGTGCCAACTAGCATTATGGTTGGCCAAACTGCGAAACAGGTGAAATAAGCATTAGTTGGCTCCGGAGTTACAAACTGTCAAAGTGCACATATGCAGTGGAGACCTTCCAAATCGTCAAACTATCAGGAACAATCAGCATGTTTGTTGGCATTGTCAACTGTCATTTTTAACACTGTTGCCAACATCAACTACGTGACAGTAACCTTGCACTAAGAAATCCTCTTGGTGTGTTCACGAATATATATTAGTTTACATTAAGTACCACATTTCAAAATTAATGGTTCTGTATTTAGTTTCAGGAAACCTGTTTACTTTTGTACGTGATTTAAAGGGCAGTTTCTGAATAATTGTGTTCATGCATGCTTGAAGTTGGCACCATTTCACGGACTCTAATATTGCTCTTGGAAGTGCTAAATTTATTCTTCCCACTCCCGAGAACAAAGTTGAAATTACCACAACAATTTAAACTCAGTTTTGCTCAAATTGACTATGGACTGAACGTAAGTTGAATAGGAGACTAACAAATGTCGGTACAGTTACACGTTAATGGGCTATTACTTTTGTTGATGCATGTAATGCTGGCAAGTTTGAACGCACCATGCGGGAATGGGAAACATGTGAACGAATCAATTTAACATGCATTAATTGCAATTGGGACAGGGACTTGAAAAAATGGTGGTGCGAAGTTGGAAAATGCAATAATGTGTCCTAACGTGGTACCACTGTACCGATTACCTGGACTATGCTAAATACATGAGGTATGGCAGTATAACTTTTTGATGATTAGCTATGGTATCGCTTTTGCTGTTTTCCATGAGAGCATGGGCCTAAAACGAAAGTACAGTACTCAAAAAACTATGTTTTTTGAGATATGATACACGAGTGCAGCCTTACAGGGGAGAAACGGTGTATTTATGGAGCCGGTACCATAAATTCAATACGGGTAGTGCATTCGGTTGGTTAGGATAGGCTAAAATCCTTAATCATTTAATCACACATAATATGAAATGATAGTTTATTGAAACTGTTACATTAAAAATATATCTATATACAACTAATGTTATGCAACGTGTCACTTTAATCACGAATGGCCGCCCGTGTTTTGCTTTTGTGATGTGGCTGGTGCAAACTGTGTGCTGTTAAAAAGTACGGTAACCACCTGAAATAGGAAAAATTTTGAATTTGTTTCCAATACTGGTAATTCATCCTTCACCAAAGGATGTAAAGGATGAAAATAAAAACTGTTAGGCCTATCTTAATCTTCTCTCTCGCCTCTGCTGCTGCTGCTGCTGCTGCTGCTGTTGCTGTCGTCATTACAAACCATAGTTGAAGCTGCATTGTTTCCTAGGCGCTCTTTCTATAGGTCATCTGCTGATCCATCCTGGGCACATGAAATGGCAGTCTTCTTAAAACTATTCTGTACTGTCTCGGGAGAGATCAGATACCTAGAACGCAAGTTCCGGGTACGGGTGGGCTCTGTTTTGTCATATCTTTCACCAGGAGAATGGGGTGCTACAGGGCTCGGTCTTGAGCGTGGCTCTTTTTGCCATTGCAATCAATTTGATCGTCAATTGTTTTTCAGCCGACGTTTCCGTATCTCTCTTAGTAGAAGATTTTGCAATTTATTGCAGTGCCCAGCGGACATGTCTCTTGGAGCGTTGTCTTCAATGCTGCCTTGACTGCCTATATTTCTGGAGCATTGAGAAGAGCTTCCGCTTCTTGACTGAGAAAACGGTGTGTATAAACTTGTGGAGATAAAAGGAATTTCTTCCACCTTCTCTACGTCTCGGCCCCGTTGCTCTCCCATTTGTGGAGACAACAAAATTCTTGGGACTCATGTTGGATCGTAAACTTTGCTGGTGTCAACACGTCTCCTACCTGGCTGTCCGTTGTGCCCGATCACTTAATGTTCCTCAGTGGCACATCATGGGGAGCGGATCGTACCATCCTTCACCTTTACCGGGCCACTGTTCAGTCGAAGCTGGACTATGGAAGCTTTGTATATTCCTCTGCACGGCCATCCATTCTCTGCTGTCTCAACTCCATTCACCATCGGGGATTACGCCTGGTGACCGGTGCATTTTATACCAGCCCTGTTGAAAGTCTGTATGCTGAAGCTGCTGTATTACCCTTGACCTCTCGGCGTGACATGCTCTTGTCGGTACGCGTGCAGACTGCTGTCAGTGCCCAACCATTCATCTTGCCCATTATTCTTTGAAGACTCCCTCGATCGCCAATATCGGTTTTCTGCGATAGCCCTGCTTCCACCTGGAGTTCAGTTTTGCTGCCTGCTTCAGCGACTCGATTTCACCCTTCCTTCCACCTTTGGGTTGAGCGAGGGCCCATTACCACCGTGGCATCAGGCCCAGGTTCACACCCACCTTGAACTTAGTTTGCTCCCCAAGGAGATCACTCTGGATTCGGTATATCGCTCGAGGCTTGTCGAACTCCGTTCACGCAGTATGCCTGCCCTCCAACAGGTGTCGTAAGGCTACTCAGTCAAAGAACACTGCTACCGTTTGGCGCCTCCTTAGAAAGTTATTCATAATGAAAATCGACAAGGTAACAAACTGATCAGCAGCACAGCGGTGTCGTTGAAAACCACATTGAACATTAGTCAGGAGGCGTCGAGATTAGAGGAGCCAGACCGAGCGTTAACCGTGCGTTCCATCACCTTACAGATTCACCTCGTGAGAGAAACGGGGCGGTTACTGGAAGGAAGATGTTTGTCCTTTCTCAGTTTAGGGACGGGGACAATGGCTTCACGAAAAATTGTGGGAACCTGACCTTCAGTCCATATGCGATTATTGGAGATTATTGCCCGCAGGAGAAAGGTTCTTCAGCATCTCAATATGGATGGAATCGGGACAGGGCGAGAGCACGGTCTAGCTCCTGCATGGTGAGAGACATTATAACTTTCACGATTAAAAGAGTGGAAAGAAGGCGGTCGTGCCTCCTCTGCCTGTTTGCGCAGGAGGGGGGCAGGGCGGTAATGGGCAGAGCTCGAAACCTCCGCAAAGGAGCGGACCAAAGTATTAAAAACATTAGCAGGGTCCACAAGGACTGCGTTCTCGGCGGTCAGGCCAGAAGTCGGGGAGTGAACCTCGATGCTGGATAAACGGCGTAGGCCACTCCCAGACAGCCGAGGAGGGAGTAAATCGGTTAAAAGATCTGGTAAAAGCAGCCTAACAAGCTTTTTTGCTGTCGTTTATAACACGATGACATTGCGCTCACAGTCGTATATAATTGATACGTCGGGTGGCGGTGAAGGTGCGTAAATCACGTCGCCGGGCTCTAAGTGTCGCAGCAGGCTGCAGTTCACAAAGGCCAATCGGGACACAAGTGTATGTATGTAAGTGGGAAAGAGCAGAAATAATTGATACATAAGCTGTGCAAGACTATTTCGTGTGGTTTGTATGACAGCCTATTGTTTCTATGGAATTTGATGTGTGTATCAACTAAGCTAATAAACATGGTCTTTCTAAAGGAATATTAGGTTGCACGACATAA